>CM024241.1:43422499-43482878 GCA_013421045.1 Propylea japonica
GATAACTTAGGGAGAGCAATAAACATTCAATTTTACAGGAATAGAGATTAACTCAGGACAATGAAACGATATATTTAAGAAGTTCATGAACGACTGGATCCGTACAATGATTAGGTTATTTGGGCATTATGAGAAAAAAAGGTGGCAATACGTACTATATTGAATTTGGATTCAGTTGTGGAGTAATTTAAGTTATAATAAAAATCGGAAAATTCAGATTTCTTTTCCTGCTTCCTATATGGCCCCATCCCACATGCAAAGAGTAACAAACGAAGCTCTTCTTTCAAATATATTGATTGCAGTTGAAATAGGAAAAACATCTCAAATCCAAAACATGGATTATTTATTTCTTGAGAAACTCCTGATGATGCGTCTATATACTCAACTTCACTTGAATACCATCTAGTCACTAGCGGATCCTCATTATTGCTGACTCAATTTCGGCAATATTATCATGTGACATAAAGCGCCAGTCAACATAGTTTTAGCACCAACGTATTCTGCAAGCAAAATGCATTTGCTTTTTACTCGATTAGATCCACAGAAGCTTCCAATTTTGGTCTTAATCAAGCCAGATTTTCATCCAGAACGCGTTCCGATAATGAACTGGAACTTCGGGTATAAACACTGTTCCACACCTCCTCCTTAATCGATTGACCCGAAAAGCGGCAGGGACATAAATTTTCTGCACTCCTTCTCTTTTAACAGTCCTTAAATTTCGCGTTGCGTAAGTAAGTCTTCAGTTTTGGCGAACGAAGCAGCAGTTAATGTCTTTTGTTCGATACCATTTAAGTGCCTGCCTTGCCCTTTTGTCGGCCGTCTTCTAGACTGTTTCGCTATGCCACACACGTTACACTCTTATGGAACACTCATAATGGTTTATATTTTATCAGTAAGAATGATATAATATTGAAGTATGTTGTGGGAAAATAATAAGCTCTAAACCTCAGCATCAGCGGTAGTGAGAAGAAAAATGAACAATTTATATCATAGATATTGGTTTTTGTTCAGTTTTTCTGATGAAATATGATCAGCAAACGAAATATGAGAGCTATTCTTTACTGAATGTGTATACTTTGCTGCGATAACCACGTATAAGAATGCAGCGCCACTGCGAGCATTCGTAGAACTATTAATATTGACATGGAAGGATTCGGTTGTATTGTTTATGTGTATATCTGCTTTTGATTTTTATCAATATATCAAAATTTCAGAATTAATAGTTAACGAGTGTATTACTGTGTATATTATATTTTTATTTTCTGTGAAGACAAAGGGTGTCATCATTTGTTTCAATTCATTTCAGCCGTAGTGAAAGGTACCGGAGTGAACTTGGCAGACCATTTCTAGCAGACCGTTTGACGGAAACGCCCGAACCGCGCTCCCCAGTGGCGCGCGGTGCGGAAGTATATTTAATGCGAAATGAGGCAGATTTAGAATGAATAATGAATATGTTACTGTCGGCTTTTTATATAGACCAATAAAAATAGAGTGAAGGTGTCGACGGTTGGTTATCAGAAATAGAATTACGACAGATTCGCTATTTCGGAAGTAAAACATTCAAAAATCCATATCTCCGAAAATATTCCGCCGTCGCCGCGCATAATAATTGGCACGTGGTTAACAATATTAATATCAATATTCCCTGAAAATTTCATCCACTTGCAAAGGGATCCAGGGGTTAATACGCCCCCTTACAATGGAAAAATCATATCTCGCAAAATATTCCGCCGGCGCATAATAAGATTTGGCACGTAGGTTCAATAATTAAAATCATATTCCCTGAAAATTTCATCCACTTGCAAAGGGATCCAGGGGGTTAAAACGCCCCCTTAACATGGAAAAATTCATATCTCCGAAAATAGTCGCCGGCGCAAAATAAGATTGGGTACGTAGGTTAACAATAATATCATTATTCCCTGAAAATTTCATTCACTGTGCAAAGGGATCCAGGGGGTTAAAACGCCCCCTAAAACACTGAAAAATTCATATCTCCGAAGATATTCGCCGGGCAAATAATAAGATTTGTTACGTACGTTCACAATATTAATATCATTATTCCCTGAAAATTTCATTCACTTGCAAAGGGATCCAGGGGTTAAAAACGCCCCCCTTAACATAGAAAAATTCATATCTCCGAAGATATTCGCCGGCGCATAATATGATTTGGTACGTACGTTCACAATATTAATATCATTATACCCTGAAAATTTCATTCACTTGCAAAGGGATCCAGGGGGTTGAAACCCCCCACAAACACTGAAAAATTCATATCTCCGAAGATATTCGCCGGCGCATAATAAGATTTGGTACGTAGGTTAACAATATTAATATCATTATTCCCTGAAAATTTCATTCACTTGCAAAGGATCCAGGGGGTAAAACGCCCCCCAAAACACTGAAAAATTCATATCTCCGAAGATATTCGCCGGCGCATAATAAGATTTGGTAAGTACGTTCACAATATTAATATCATTATTCCCTGAAATTTCATTCACTGCAAAGGGATCCAGGGGGTAAAAACGCCCCCCAAAACATTAAAAAATTCATATCTCCGAAATATTCGCCGGCGCAATAAGATTTGGTACGTACGTTCACAATATTAATATCATTATTCCCTGAAAATTTCATTCACTTGCAAAGGGATCCAGGGGGTTAAAACGCCCCCAAAACAATAAGACAATAAGGGACAATTCGCTGAACCTCTGATGGCATGTTTTCACTAAAATCTGAGTGTTGCTTAGGTCTTTGTTATACAATTGCCATTATATTTAACCCCCTGGATCCCTTTGCAAGTGAATGAAATTTTCAGGGAATAATGATATTAATATTGTTAACCTACGTACCAAATCTTATTATGCGCCGGCGAATATCTTCGGAGATATGAATTTTTTAATGTTTTGGGGCGTTTTAACCCCTGGATCCCTCTGCAAGTGAATGAAATTTTCAGGGAATAATGATATTAACATTGTTAACCTACGTACCAAATCTTTTATGCGCCGGCGAATATCTTCAGAGATATGAATTTTTCAGTGTTTTGGGGGGGTGTTTTAACCCCCTGGATCCCTTTGCAAGTGGATGAATTTTCAGGAAATAATGATTTGAATATTGTTAACCTACGTGCCAAATCTTATTATGCGCCGGCGACTATTTTCGGAGATATGAATTTTTCAGTGTTTTGGGGGGCGTTTTTACCCCCTGGATCCCTTTGCAAGTGGATGAATTTTCAGGGAATAATGATATTAATATTGTGAACTACGTACCAAATCTTATTATGCGCCGGCGAATATTTTCGGAGATATGAATTTTTCTATGTTAAGGGGGGCGTTTTAACCCCCTGGATCCCTTTGCAAGTGAATGAAATTTTCAGGGAAAATAATGATATTAATATTGTGAACGTACGTACCAAATCTTATTATGCGCCGGCGAATATTTTCGGAGATATGAATTTTTCTATGTTAAGGGGGGCGTTTTAACCCCCTGGATCCCTTTGCAAGTGAATGAAATTTTCAGGGAATAATGATATTAATATTGTGAACGTACGTACCAAATCTTATTATGCGCCGGCGAATATCTTCGGAGATATGAATTTTTCAGTGTTTTAGGGGGCGTTTTAACCCCCTGGATCCCTTTGCAAGTGAATGAAATTTTCAGGGAATAATGATATTAATATTGTTAACCTACGTACCAAATCTTATTTTGCGCCGGCGACTATTTTCGGAGATATGAATTTTTCCATGTTAGGGGGGCGTTTTAACCCCTGGATCCCTTTGCAAGTGGATGAAATTTTCAGGGAATAATGATTTTAATATTGTTAACCTACGTGCCAAATCTTATTATGCGCCGGCGAATATTTTCGGAGATATGAATTTTTCCATGTTAAGGGGGGCGTATTAACCCCCTGGATCCCTTTGCAAGTGGATGAAATTTTCAGGAATATTGATATTAATATTGTTAACCTACGTGCCAAATCTTATTATGCGCCGGCGAATATTTTCGGAGATATGGATTTTTGAATGTTTAACTTCTCGAAATAGCGAATCTGTCGTAATTCATTCTGATAACCAACCGTCGACACCTTCATAACCTCTTTTATTGGTCTATAAATCAAAGCCGACAGTAACATATTCATTATTCATCTAAATCTGCCTCATTTCAGCATTAAATATACTTCCGCACCGCGCGCCACTGGGGAGCGCGTTCGGGCGTTTCCGTCAAACGGTCTGCTAGAATGGTCTGCCAAGTTCACTCCGGTGTGAAAGGTTAATTAGGTTGAAAGGCTGTTGAGGAAATTAAGGAGAACAACTTTGTTTGTTGAACAGTTTAATTAACTTCATTTTATTATATTCAAACATTACTTTTTCTCTTCATAAGAAGATTCTTCAGTGGATTTTTCCTTGTTTAGACTTCCTTGCCTCAATCTTTCAGTTCTACTAATAGAACTAGAACATTCCGGTTGTTCCTCCTTTCTGGTAGTAAATCAAACAGAAAGATTTCTGCTAGGTACAGCAATAAATTTCAAAAACTACCTCTGTTATGAACTGGGATACGTAAACGATTGAACCCATGAATCTAATCTAACCTACAAGTTTTGCGTATTTCGTACTTAACTCGATAAAAATCATCGTCATCTACAAAATGCAAGGAGCAAACTTTCATATTTCCTGTGACTGGTTTACCAATTTTAAGTTTCAGTTGCCAGGATTTTCGTCGCTCCATCAACAAAGGACCCCGCACATTTTGTATGGGAATTGGCTCCCGGTGATTTGGCTGAAAATTTGATATGATGTTCTACTAATCCTTCTGATCAAATGTCTTCACAGTCACGAAGCTGAAAAATGCATACTTCTAGGAGTTGTTAGCGATTTTTTGTATCCATTATGGCTTACGTATTACTGTTCACACACAAAGAAATTTGAGAATATTTCGTTATTATTGAAAGCAGATTCTGTCAATTCGAAATATTTTCAAACATTTTTGTGTGAACGGTAATACGTAAGCCATAACGGATACAAAAAATCGCTAAAACTCCTAGAAGTATGCATTTTTCAGCTTCGTGACTGTTTAGACATTTGATCAGAAGGATTAGTAGAACATCATATCAATTTTTCAGCCAAATCCACCGGGAGCCAATTCCCATAATAAGTAAGCCATAATGGATACAAAAAACCGCTAAAAACTCCTAGAAGTATGCATTTTTCAGCTTCGTGACTGTTTAGACATTTGATCAGAAGGATTAGTAGAACATCATATCAAATTTTCAGCCAAATCCACCGGGAGCCAATTCCCATACAAAATGTGCGGGTCCTTTGTCACTTCACTCCTCGATCTCCCTTTTATCCAAACACGAAATTTATCCTTAGCTTGATGAAAGGCATAGAAATGTATATTATTTGGAATTCTTTTTTTTCTCAGGAAGAACACCGAGGAACTGCACAATAGCGATTTGCATGAATTATACTTAAAAAGTTTTCAATAAAGTTAAATATTCACATAAATCACGACAAACATATTGCAAAATGAAAGAATCATGTCAATATTAATGGTTTATCAGATCGGATATTATAGAAAAAAAGCTTCGATGCGCTGTCTGGTGGTTTTCTATACGTTTGTGTTCATATTGACAATGTGGTAATTTCATTCCAATCGAGATTTTTCTGATCTTCTTCTCCCTTAACAGTCTTTAAATTTCGCGTTTGACGTGAGAATTCAGTTTTGGCGAACGCAGCAGTAAATGTCTTTTGTTCGATACAATTCAAGTGCCTGCCTCGCTCTTTTGTCGGCCATCTTCAACACTGTTTCGTAATGCCACACAAGTTACACTCTTATGGAATACTCATAACATAATGGTTTTGATTTCATCAATTAAGTATGTTGTGAGAAATAATAAGCTCTGGAAGCCATCAGTGCTGGAGAAAGAGAAATAGACGCTTTATATCAGAGATATTGGATTTGGCCCAGCTTTTCTGGGGAAATATGATCAGCAAACGAAATATGAGAGGTATTTTCTACCATAGATGTATACTTTGAGAGAACCATGTTGCAAGCAGTATAATATATAGAAAGAGATCTGGCGGTGGTAATTTTTCCAAACAAATTTGATTATGTTTTTCACTTTTTATGAGTGTAGGTGGTTCAATTTATTCATCTGTCTTTTGTTTAATTTTATTTGACTTTCAATCATGATATTATATGGTAATATTTAGTTTCCTGAATAGTTGAGGTATTCTAGGGTGTAATTACCCCTCTATCACCCCGCTCCCCTGTAGGACCGCCCTTGATATGAAGTCTAGTGATCTGTCACGTTCGTTTTCATATTGGAAAAAAGGTTTCCAAATAGCGCGTATTTCCTTGAGAAAGAATAAAACACATAATTTGCATTCATTTATATTCATGCATATATTGGTAATTGAAGTATCCGTTATGAAATTTACGTACGAAAAATAATATCTGCCAAAAACCCCTCCTCTCGCAGCTCTACAGACGTCCATTTTTTGTTGAAATTTCAAAATGACAATTTGACCGAATGGAGGCTTCATCTCATACTAATGATAATGTCATTCGATCACAATCAATCGTGGAGATTTCATACAGACATAGCTTTCCAAATTAACCCAAAGACAAATGTTGAAAGGGGTCAAATGGCATAATCTTGGTGGCCAATTTATATCACCATTTCTTAAGCATTATCGTTCAGGAAGTTTTATACAGGGTGTCCGGGGAATAACTGTACATACTCTTACCAGATAGAGTTGCACTTGCTGACTACTGATTGACTATAAAAAATTAATTTCTGGATTTCCCTAAAAACTACAGGTTGTTTTTCCAACTCATGGAAATACTTAGACCATCATAAAATCCAAACTTATTGATGGATATATTGAAACTTGGGGGGTGATTGGCACATGCTAAGGTCGAATCAGAAATACATCGATTATTTCATTATTCTAGGGCTGGACTCATTAATCTTCATTTAAAGTGCTCAGGGTAAAAAAACACTTTGTATTTCGAATTACGAATAATTGATTCACTTTTTAGAAAGAAGCTAAATTATGCATTATTTGTGGTATCGCTTAAATTGTCACATTAACAATTATTTTTTTATGAATTTTTGAATTTGGAAAAAGTTCGAAAATTTAATTTATTTACCTGAACAGGACTTAGTCACCTTATGGGGGTCGAAAATAAATAATAAATTTTCTTTAAAAGTCACTGAAAGTGAGAAAGACTATAATAATTTGTTGATATACTGGGTGGCCACCCTAGACGCGGATCTCATTACGATGAAGTGAATAACGGTATATTGCGAAAAAAAAATTATTGGCAACATGTATAGGGTATACATAAGCATATTCAAAATTGTTCGTATGTATACCGGGTGTTCGACAACTAAGATATAAATCAAAGTGCACTTCTTCCAATGAACACACCGGTATATACGAATAATTTTGAAATATGTTTATGTACACCCTATACCTACGTGTCGATATTTTTTTTTCGCAATATACCCCTCTTTACTTCATCGCAATGTGATCCGCGTCTAGGGTGGCAACTCAGTATATCAACAAATTATATAGTATTCCTCACCTTCAGTGACTTTTTCAAGAAAATTTATTATTTATTTTCGACCTCCACAAGGTGACTAAGTCCTGTTCAGTTAAATAAATTCAATTTTTCGAACTTTTCCAAATTCAAAAATTCATAAAAATAATTGTTGATGTGACAACTTTAAGCGACACCACAAATTGAAGCATAATTTCGCTTCTTTCTAAAAAATGAATCAATTATTCGTCATTCGAAATACAAAGTGTTTTTTTTACTCTGAACACTTTGGATGAAGATTAATGAGTCCGGCCCTGAATAATGCAATAATTGACGTATTTCTGACTCGACCTTAGCATGTGCCAATCACCCCCCAAGTTTCAATAATATCCATCAATAAGTTTGGATTTTATGATGGTCTAAGTATTTCCATGAAGTTGGAAAAACACCCTGTAGTTTTCTAGGGAAACCCAGAATTAATTTTTTTTAGTCAATCAGTAGTCAGCTAGTGCAACTCTATCTCTGGTAAGAGTATGTACAGTTATTCGCCGGACACCCTGTATATTCTCATGGCTATAGAACCTTTGTTATTTGAACTTTCTATTCCTTTAGACCTAAATCCTTGAGTGAAATACACACTTCTCAAATTTCAAAATATCCATACGACTGCGACCTACACCATCTATATCTTATTTATATTACACAAATATTAATGGCTGAAATTATGAAAGAATAAATACCCTAAAGGCTGCGAAAACTAAAACCCATCGAAGGGGAAGCTTGAAAATTAACTCACGAGTCAGCGGTTGTTGATAATTATTCTGCGCGGTCATTTGTTATTCCCCATGCAGCTGAGTCCACATTTAAATGGGGACTGGTAAATTATTCACGTTTATAGGCATTCCAAATTTCATACGGTCGAGTGGACAGCAATTTATCTGGCGCTAGTAGTTGCCCTGGTACGATTACAAATTGCTTTCGCAAATAAACAATTTCGATGTGGAATTCCATCATTGCGTTTGATGGTGATACATGTATCGTTGGTCCTGTAGCTTCACGGAATTAGAGGGGTCAATTTAGAGTCATTAATGCAAGTCAGGTCGAAAGGCAAGTTAAGAAAGTGAGAAAATCATAGTTATGATACAGCTTCTGCTAGATTCGTATATTGAGCTTTCAGAAAATTCTAAAATACGCTTGGCAACATTTAAAGTCATTTTTTATTCCATCCAATCTGTCATGCATCACTTCGTGAGATTATACAGGGTGGTCATGATCGATGGTAACGTAGAACGTTGACAGAGAACGGAAAGTAAGAAGTATGTTTTTTTTGGCTAAGAAATACTTTTTTATCGATCTATTAACTGTACGCGTTTCCGCGGTTTTTTATAAAAATTAGGAATTTATTGTAATGGAAAAGTACATTACGTTTTATTCAAAGTATTTTCCATCATTTGCCACTACTTTTCCCCATCTTTCTGGCAACATTCGGATACCCCGTCGAAAAAACTCTTCATCTTTTGACGCTATCCACAAATCTACCTAATTTTTGGTGTCTTCATATGATGTGAAGCGCTGGTCAGACAGACCATGTGCCATCGACCGAAACAGGTGATAATCAGAAGGGGCTAAGTCTGGTGAATACGGCGGGTGGGGTAAACTTCCCAGTTGAGTGTTTCCAAGTATTTTTTACCGCGCCGCAACATGTGGACGAGCATTATCGTGTGAAAGAATAATTTGTCGTGTCTGGAGTAGTAATGGGCGCGTTTTTCCTTAAGTGCCCGACTCAATCTCATCAATTGTGTTCGGTAGAGAGCTCCAGTAATGGTTTCGCTTGTTTCAGCAATTCATAATACACGACACCAAGCTGATCCCACCAAATACACAGCATGAGTTTTTTTCCATGAATATTCGGCTTAACTGTCGATGTTGATGGTTCGCCGGGCTTAACCCATGACTTTCTCTTCTTTGGATTATCGTAGTGAATCCATTTTTCGTCACCAGTGACTATACGATGAAAAAACTCTTTTTTTTATTCCTGGCAAGCAGCATTTCACTCATGCATAATCGGCGTTCAACGTCTCTCGGCTTTAGTTCATATGGAACCCTATTCCTTGTTTTTGAATCATTCTAACGATTTTAAACGATGCGAAATTGCTTGTTGAGTCACTTGTAGAGTAAGTGCAAGTTCTTTTTGCGTTTGGGACGAATCTTCCTCCAACAGTGCTTCTAATTCCATGTCTTCGTACACTTTCGGCCTCCACTGCGTTCTTTGTCTTTAACGTCAAACTCACCGTTCTTGAACTTTTGAAACCATTCCTGACAACTTCTCTCACTTAAAGCAGCTTCACCATATGCTTCTAGAAGAAATCGATGCGCCTCAGCTGCAGATTTTTTCACATTAAAGAAGTAAATCAAAAGTTCCCGCAAATGATGCTTATCGGAATAAAACTTGACATTTTTGCACGAAAAAAATTACGTGATGCTGATACGGAATCACTAGTACTTTAAGGTTATGGTGTTGCCAGATGACTAAACTTGGGATATTACGTTTACATCTGACAATTTCTCCATAACCTTCTGGTGGGGCCATCTTTTGACAACCGCGGAAACTTATTTGTACACCTATTAAAATATTTTCAATCACAAACTTTTTCAAGTTTGGCAATTCATTATAAGACGTCTGTATATTATAGCATTCCTAGATGACACATTTTAGATTACTCCTAGCTTTCTGAACCTTTTTGTTATACTTTTTTATTTGTATCCCAAGCGGTTTTTGAGAAATTGATGGATTTCCTATTCTTCGTGCAAAGTATACTTTCAATTGAACATTCATAACTTTTGTAGTCAGTATCAACAGTGCTTAAATTTTGGGTATAGAATCTCATTATCCATTCAGGTCGAATAAAAATATTTTCCGATGATACAGAGTCGTTCAAAATCCGAGGTATTATGGAAAGATTTAAAAGCCAGAGCGTTTTTTGAACTTTCAAATGACAGCAATTTTCCATACCGAAGAGAATATTAATTTCTTTTTGATTATGTGTCTATATTCTATCAAAAATGTGCATTTATAAAAAGAATTCATTTAGCTCTGGTTTTATAAAAATTCAACATCGTATCTCTGAATATATTTCGGATTGATAGAGTTGTGGTTACCACTCAAGAAACCAAATTTTAATTATTTCGTACTCTCCGTTCTCCTTAAACATCTAGAGTAATATCGAACTTTGGCTATCCTGTATAAAGCAGTCTTATACAGATTGTCCCAATCAAAATAACTACCCCCGATATTCGTCACAAAAAATAATTATGGCGACATTCACATAAAAACGTTCACTGATGTTGTAGGTAGATGCCTGAAAACATAATCCTGAATGAAAGAGGAGAAAAAGAAAGAGAAATGAAGTAATTCCATCGTAGAATCCATCTCAGTTGCTCATTAATGAGCTTAATGATCGAATTGAGCCAAGTCTGTGAAAAATGTAAAGAGCCTTCTCATTAGAAGTCCGCTTCTGTAGTGCACAGAGTCCAAAACATTTTTACATGGGGTTATATAAATGGAGCAAAGTCGGTATTTGGCCCAATTCATACTCATCTAGCCAATCATATGCCTTTGTCCTCTCTTTTATCCCAAAAATCCGTACTGAGAATGAACGGTATCTTTCAGTAAATATTGCAAATGATTTTCGAAATAGTATAGGTACAGAGAAAGAATGCCTGAAGTCTGTTTTCATTACATTACCTTATATTTCATGAAAATTATATATTCGAGTGAAAACAGTTGGTAAACCATGTATTTACATACTAATACAGCGAATAATTGACGAATGCAAGAATTTTTCATACTTTTAGCTAGTAGGAAACAAATACGTTGCAAAATGGCGAATGCGCCGGTTCATCTGAAACCTCTGGCAAAAAAGTCGAAATTTGAAGAAAAGCATATTAATTAAAGCTGTTCTCGATGCCTGGGTAAATTATTGGAAATCATAACCGAACCCTACAGAGAACATGCAATATTCATTCGAATTTCCTGTACCCACTCAATATACGAGAATATTACTACTTTCATAAGTGATTCATGATAATCGAATGGGTCTGTCTGAAGCGATGGGGTTGCTTGCTCAACTCCCACCAGGGACGCAGCTTACGGGAACAGCGACATTCGTTGCAGGGTACGTTCACAAACTCACTCCGGGAGCGGAGTAAGAGTATAGGCGAGCAAGGGCGATGAACTACAGCTTACCATAGTTACATAGTTTACAGTTAATACACGTATGTTCTGTCAAACCATCACATAGTTACGTGAGTTGACAGAAAATATGTGTATTAACCATAGAGATAGAGAAGAGACGCTATAACATACAATTTTGTATGGAAAAATGGAACCACTGGGCGGGGCTTATATATTACCAATATGGCTGAAAGTTCAGGGTTGAATTAAGTTGCCAGTTTTTTTCTGTTACGAATTTCACCCAAAAAATACGACGTGTTGGTCTTTAGGAATCCTGTTCAATTAGGTCAATTGAATATCAAATAAACAATTTTTCTTCAGGCGATAATATGCACATATAAAAAGATATCAGATTACCAAGACTTACTAGCAAAAATTTCGAATGCGGATCTGTTCAGTACTCATCCCTACCTGTGATATGTTTTCCTTCTAATTTTCTTATCTGTCCCTTCTCTGCTTGTAGAAAGCCATACAGCACACGATATCATTTCATTATTGTTTATTAAGCACAAGAAATCTCAATTTAACTTGAAAAATGTACAAAAATCACTATTTTTAGAAAAATTCAATGATTGTCAAAATTCGACGTATCGCAGTAATATGGCGGATCTGATACCACTTTCATTTTATTGATAGCAACTCTATACTATTCTATCTCTATGGTATTAACTGTCGAGTAGGTATGTAACTATGGTGAGCTGTAGTTACATCGCCAAAATTCGCCTTATCTATGGCGGAATAAATGCTGTTTTTTCGTCGTTTCTTAGATCATTCAGGGTAGGTTCTTCAGTAATAACTAATTATTGAATCACTAACGGGTTATTGCATTTGAATTAGAATTTTTTAGATGGCTGGCGAATGCTTGACAACATGTGAGATAATAAAGAATAATAGAAACACTCCAAAGCGTTATTATTCATATTTAAATCGCAGGGTATCAATTGAATACGAAAATGTGCAAAAGAAAAAAAAAAGTTGATTCAGCTATTGCCCATAAAATTTGTATAGGTGTGAAATTCCTCACAGTTTTAACCCTTTGAGCCCGAAATTTATATTCCTTTGAATACGGGGTTTTCTTTCAAAAATGTGACTCATTAGATGCACCACATAATTATTTCAATATTTATTTGAAAAACTTCACAAAAATATGGGTCC
Organism: Propylea japonica; assembly: GCA_013421045.1. Classification (NCBI taxonomy): domain Eukaryota; kingdom Metazoa; phylum Arthropoda; class Insecta; order Coleoptera; family Coccinellidae; genus Propylea; species Propylea japonica. The sequence continues at coordinate 43,435,431 of CM024241.1, forward strand.
AATTGGAACCACTAGGAATATAGCAACATTTCATTTAAATTTAGATTTTAGTTTTTTTGGAATTTCATAAAAAAAATTTGACTTTTCAGTGGAAAAAAAGTCCACAAAGCAAGTAGAAAAAAGCCAACGTGTTCTGTGGGGTTTTGCACGTGTACTGCAATGAGTACATCTCACTTTGTTTCCGTGGATTGGCATATGCTGCACATTGTCCAGCTTTTTTTCTATTAGTACGTTGACTTTGAATCTGCTCACTGGCTGTTCGTCACTTTTAAACGTACTGTCGGCCTTCGTTATTCAGATCGTCTATCAATTCATCACAAATCGGCGGGAAGTCATATTTATCGCCTATTTGGAATTTTCCAACGGAATTTGCTTCGAGTTCATTATGCGATGGGGCTCCAGATGTGACAGAATAGTTGTCAGAGAGAATTTCAGATGAATGGCCTCGTTTGACGTCAAATTTTTCTGATCAATAAAGCAGTTTTTTTCCTTTCCGCTGCGAAGAATAGAATTACAAAGATGAATTTTTGAAATTGTCTACTTTCCTGGTGGTTCCAATTGGAACCTCCCACTTTCCTCGTACGAAAGGAAATCTAAATTACACAAGATTATATCAGAGAATGTATCTATATTATCTACATATATTAGCCATCCGTAAATATAATAAGCACTCACCTGACATTATTCAAAAGAACAAAATTACATTGATTTCAATGTAACTCCCAAAATATAGTTATAAATCGTCAACCAGCTGACGGAAATGAGATTAAAGATACTTTACCCCAAGTTATTTTGAATGCTAGTCACTGCCTAGGCTAAGAGATGGCTCTATAGAATATTCAGATGCTATGTGGTCCCAACTATCGCTAACTAGAACATAACCAGACATTTTTCAAAAGTGTGGTTCCACGGTGGAACTACCAGGGCTCAAAGGGTTAACATAATCGAAAAGCTAGGATTTAGAAATATGATTATATTGGTTTTAGTTTCTTATTTTTTGAACTGTTCAATGGACAACAGTTACCGTTCGAAACACGTTCACTCGAAAAACATGATTAATTCTGCATATTGATTGCAAAATAGTGGGTAGTCAACTGAGGAATTCCGATTCCGATCAATGTTTTTTCTACAAAGGGAATTCATTTATTAAAAATAGCGCTGTTTAAATGTCCACCGTTTTCTGCTGGCACTCTTCGAATCGAACCCCCAAGTTCAGAAAAATACGTCGCAAAGTTTCTGGACGAATGGCTTGAATATCCTGGCAGAGATTTTCCTTCAAGGCAATTAGAGTTCGGGATTGTTGGTGTTCAGACCGGGCTTCTGGGGGGCCATGGAAGGTCTCCACGCCGAGGAATCAATTATTCAGAAAAAAAGCGCCGGAAAACAGGAAAAAGACCGATTTGAAGTGTGACCCGTGACCCCGACTTACTGAAACAAATGTACCAATTGTATCCATCAAAGTCTAGAAAGGCTGGTTCAAAAAATTGTTCAACATATTCACATAACGATCAGAATCCACTGTACTGCTCGGCTGTGTCCGTTTTCGAAAAAGAAAGGGCCAATAATTGCCTTGTGCATGTAATGCACACCAAATTGTGACCTTCAGACTATGAAATGAGTTTCATGTTTTCTTTGGGTTGACCAATACCGACAATTTTGTTGGTTTACATAGTCGTTGAGATGAAAACGGACTTCATCAGAGAAAAGAATGTTTATTTTGATGATAAGCGCGCGCACAGAACGAACGCTCTTCACCTGTCCAGCGAACCAAGGTGACTGAATTTCCATGAACTCCTCCTTCGTTTAAGATCAACCCCACTTGTCTATTCCAATTCAAAACAATTTAGGAGCGATTTTAAATAGGAATTCCTTAGTTGAGCACCCAGTATCAATAACATAATTGGATAAAACAAATTAAATCAAGATCGAAACATTGCTGTTGTTTTTATATCAATAAAGTTATACTTGGAATTTTCTGACACCAATTCAAGGATACCAAAATGGCTAGCTGGTATATACACCTTTAAGTGTTTCTTTTATCTATTCTAAGAAGATCGACAGAAATTTAACAGATATCAAAATAATATGAAATTATAATACCTGTCTATAATCTCATTTTGAAGTATGAAATTATTTGATTCATTTAGTTGAGTTTACCTCAAAATTCTTGGTTTATCCTATGAAATCTGGAATATTCATCGAAAATGAATAGAAACGATGAATACATTTTCAAATTTAAACCACATTTCCATATTACAGTTTCAAGAGTTATGGACGATGATAACTTCATTTTTGAGTATTGACGTGGTATCACTGCCAATCCATATAACTTCGAAATTTTTAGTTTATCGTAAAAAAAAATAGAGATATTAACTCGAAACGGTTAACAAATGACGAAAAAAGTTCAAACCAAAATATTTTTCTCGATAGAATGACAATGAATGCGTAACGATTCAAATCAAATAACTGATGTCAGGGTACATGTAGCTTACTCCGAGAGAGTTTCTGAACGATCGAGAGTACATACTCTGACAGACTAAAGGTTGTTCCAACTCAAGAATTGACCGTACAATGATCGTCAGGATTCTGCGCAATAGATAAAAATGTGTTCCAACTGAAAATGTATCGTTGAGAACGGTTTTCGTTTTTGTTCCATCCTGCTTCGGACCGTGAGTGGAACGGTTTTGTGATCGTCATTTCGATCCCTGGTCTGGAGCAAGTACTGTTTGGACGGTTCTTGTACGGTCAACGTTTAGACATGCGCTTAAGATCGATTACTAAAAGTTTCGTGACCGTCAAATTACCGTACAAAAGTCAGCTGTTGGAACAAACCTTAAAGTGAGTTTCTAAACGCTTTGGGTGTAAGCAGAGCATGCTCGGAGTAAGTTTGTGAACGCCGCCATAGTAACCATCGATCGATCCATTCTTTCTGGCCAATTTAAATAACTTCAGGAAGTGCGTCATTTTCTGATCATAACTTGACGCATGAGGAAAATTGAGGGTGCGTTGTCGTGCCAAAGAGACTCACTGCTCTGTTTGCTCATACCTTGCTTGAATTTTGTTTGAAAGCATCCCCACGTAACTTTTAATGGGGTGGAATGGGCTGAGTCATTTTATTTTCGCTAATTTATGATTTTATGGAAGCGATGGGATGATGTCGTTATCTGATTCAGGTGAGTCAGGTCTGTACTTTGAATATAAACGACTGGGTATTGGTACCGGTTTAAATGGGAGTATTCTCAAACTATAAGAAGTTATGATATTGTATTTTTGGGTTGGCCGTAAATTTTTCAAAACGAATATGCTCCTGACAAATTAGTGCAAAGATTTAAGCAGGAGCTTCTTAATTGAACTAATCAATTTAAATTATTAATTGAAATTTTTTTGATTATTCTGTTCCAGAAACTGGGAGTGAAAACCTAATTTTTTTCAAAATTGCAGAACCCTCCCAGATTATATTTCAATAGATACATGTTAAACTTACTTACTAGTAGAAATTTTATTAATTCTGAAACATCAAATGCCAAAATAACGCTTTTAAAAATATTGAAAACTACTTCGAAAAACGTGTTTCGTACTCATTCGAATCTTCTCGATTTCTAACCATAAAAAATTGCCTGTCTAAAAAATATAGCTGCTTTAGAGCGAAGTGTTGAAGGAGGCACTCAAATGTAAATACATAGCTGTTTCTACTCATTACAACAAGATTTTTTGAAAAATCATCGATCACTATTTTTTCGTCAAAAATTGATTTGTTAATTTTTCAAGCTCAATGTTATTATTGAGACCAATTCATATTGAGATCCACAGTCGATAGACTGATGGATTTTCGTTGAAAGTCATGAAAGCTGCTCCCCTTTAAGTTCTTACGTTTTAGTTTTTCTCCTTCAGATATTATGGAAGCTTCACACCATAAACTCCTATGATCTTCATTCAAGCATGTTGAACAATCTTCGACTTATCAGTATATTCCTATTGAGCTTATTTCTCATGTTTTTGATGCGAATATTCAGAGGATCTTTAGTTTCTCTAAAATAGGCTTTCCACATTCACAAGGTAGGTCATATGTAAAGATACATTCAAGACTCAAGATACAATCAGAGCTGATCTAACTGAAGTAAAACCTGATAATGGAAATCAAGCGACCAAAAATAGTATATGAAGTACCTTGCGAGTGTGGTAGAGCCGATATTGAAGAATCTGAACTTCTTTTAAATATTCTAATCAAAGACATATAAAAAAAAGTGTTAAATCGAAACTTGTTCATTACGCTTTGAAAGACGACCACAGTACCTATTCTATGAGGTTATGCTTTCATAATATCGAAAGAAGAAAAACTGAAAGGTAGAAAATTAAAACAGCTTTCATATGATTATCGAAAATCCAATCAGCTAACCGTTTGTTGATCTCAAAACAATCTGAACTCCAATAATAAGATCAAATTGATTGTTTGAAAAATGATTCAAAAATATTTTTTTTCTGAGAAATGTCTTAAATAAGAATTTTTTTCTCCTGACAATGCGAACACTGGCCAAAACATTGAATAAAAAAGCAATGAAGCAAAAATGATAAAAATAAACCAGATATTATTTCAATCAATGTTCAATGATCAAGAATTTCAGGTCAACAACTAAACTTCAAAATATAGACATTTTTCGTTGATATCAAAATTTCAATGCAAAATTATTGAATAACGAAACCAACGCACGATATTATGCCAATATCTTCCTTAGCTCATATCTCATCAACGTGAAGTAGATGTCTTCTTCATGAAGCAAGAACATTGAGGATCGGAGCATGCTTGCGTGCTTAACTGGGTCAAATCATTAATTTGATTCATTTTCCCTTGTGGTAACGCGAGAAAGGGTTAGATTTCACCTCATTTATATATGTTGATTGATGACACTACACAAAGGATGTTTTCGGTGCAATGATGTTCACTGGCATCCTCATTAATTTCCATACAGCATACAGCGATCTTCATTTATGAGTTTTTATGGCAAGCAAGTCAGAATTCGTCATATAAAAGCCATGAAAGCGCAAAAGCATTTATGGCTCACTTTGCGTTTTTCATATTTATTCATGAGGCATGCTTTATAATTAGGATCCTCAAGATACAGCTAGTTGGTTTTTAATCGAACCGGTATATTGCCAAGATGGAGGTAATAAGGAGTCCTGTCATGTCATTTTCGTGGTGTGAATTCATTTTCTTCAATTCTGCCTTTATTCCATAGCTTGTAAAACACAAGCGTACGATTATATCTCCGACAGTTATCGTGGTTATATTTTTCATTTTATATGTTGGTACTCGGTATTCTTCTGTCACGAAATTTTATCCATGATCGATCAGTTAATCGCTTCATTTAATTTATGTTCTGAGATCAGGTTAACAAAACGAAACTACTATATACCTAGTTGAATCGAAATAAAATGTAACTTACCGAATGAAAAAAATATGATATCAAACCTTGAATTATCGAAGAGTATACACGGAGCTATTGTGAGTAATGTAAGGTGGAACCAAGCAAAACAATAACATTTGATTCGCTTCAGAAAGTCAAACTTGCGGAACGTGAATATGAGGTTTTCTCTTGAAAGTGATATAACCTTTTTAGGAATTATCAAGATTGAAGTTGATTTTTATGGTTATTTAAACCTGAGGGTAATGGGTCTGTATAGATAGTTTCTTGCTCTTTGGGAACTCTTAAAACTTTTCACTCAGATAGCCGTATCTAATTTGACAAACCCTCGTGATTGAAGAGCAGCTTTTTTCAATATCGAAGGAATGTAAGAAAAAGTTACACGCAGGGGTATAATTATATAAGTTACTACTAGAATTTCAAGATAACGAAACCGATGAAAACGAAATAAGGAGAAAATTTCTTAGGACTTGAATATTTATTTCAAAAAACGATTAATATGTACAGTTCACGAATACGTATCAACAGATTCAATAACTGAAAGTATCTAGAAAGAGCTATGTAAGATTTCCATTTAAAAATATTCATGTTTTGGAATCATTCATGATACGGATTGTGAGATAATAAACAATTAGGTACAAGTATCCCTAGTGTTGTTAATACACAATTCCTATAAAGAACAGTTGTGCCAACCAACCATTTTCAATGCAAATATCACTGAAAGAAATGCAAGAAAAAATTCATTGAAAGTTCGAGAATTAGAGAAATAATAAATGACAATACTATTGTTCCACTCGTCCATTCAAAAAATTGTGACTAGTTTTAAAATTTTCAAAATGCGAACGAATATACTCATTTCAAATATACAGGGTGACTGGTGACGTAAGGGACAACGGCTAACTGGAGATAGAGGACCTCAAACTGAATGAGGATTGGGGTTTTAAATGTCCTATAAGGCTATTAGTTTCAGAGATACAGGGTGTTTTTTGCAAAGTGCTAAAAATATAAACTCCCATATCTTCGTCAATATGGCAAATTTTTCGCTGATATTTGGCAAGCTTGTTACTATACATATTCTCCGTCAGATCGAGAAGAAAAATTCCCAAAAATTGCAGGTCCGTATTCAAAAATTTCAATTTCCGTGTCAGGTTAGAAATATCACTCGGTATATGAGATAAAAAAATTTAATTGGAAAATTGGAATCTTCAAGAAACACTGAGTAAAAATCTGTTTTTAGTTTGAATGGCACAAATTTTTTATAGTTTTTATGATATGTTGAAAGTTGAATATTACAATTTATTCATATTGAATTCAAGAAACATACTATTCCTGATAGAAAAAAACACTGAATTTGAGATGCTTAAATAATCCTGATGCATTTTGAATATTCCTTCACATCTTGAACTCCCTTTTATTAATTTTTTATCAATATTATAGGAAAAATTAAAAAACAATAGAAATACAAACAGAGGAACAGAAGCACATATGATTCATAAAAAAATCAAATAAACAAATGATCGATATGCGAGAGCCATTCCCCTCACACACTTAATGATTCTTTTGAACAATTGAAGTACTTTTTATATCCACAAGATGAAAAATTATGCTCTTGATAGAACAGAAACACTGGATTTCAGCTCGAGAAAAGTTTGACTTTCTTCTCAGAATCCCTGAACAATAATCCATCACACATTTATTCTTCAATGAAATAATGTATGAATTTTGAGGACTTATTTTCCTCTAATATGTACTTAGGTGTAGCAACTTCATCTTCTTTTGAGAAGCATATGAATTCTTAGTGTAAACAGAATATTAGGGAAACAAGTGATTTTTTAGAATAAGAGGTTTATTATTCATTATAAATAAAATACATCCTACTACACAGAGTAGGCTTATTTCAAAAAATGACGTTTATATTCATACATTCATTGATTGTGAATTATGGGAATTGTGTCGTTTGGTTATCTACTGAAAAATGCCTTCGATATTCACGAATGAAGAATATGTAGGTGATACTTGTTTTTGGATTGCGCAAAATGAACGGATATAATATTTGGTCTCAGAATAATCCTCATCTCAAAAGAAAAAAGAAATCATTAGAGTTCAAGAGAGGCAATAAATGCGTTGAAGCAAATTGCTCTGATTTCGAGCATTTGCTTAGTTGTTTTCTCATGAATCATTGCATTATTTAATAGAAGAATACATTTTTTTGAAAGAATAAGTATCAGATGGATTATCGTTCAGGCGTTCTGAGAAGAAAGTCCAACTTTTCTCGAGCTGAAATCTAGTGTTACTGTTCTATCAAGAGTAATTTTTCATCTTGTGGATATGAAACGTACTTCAATTGTTCAAAAGATCCAATAATGTGTGAGGGGAATGGCTCTCGCATATCAAGCATTTGTTTATTTGATTTTTTTATGAACCATATGTGCTACTGTTAATCTTTTATGTTTGTATGTTTTTTGAGTTTTTCTTATAATATTGATAGAAAATTTAATGGAAAAGTATTTTAAGATGTGAAGGAATATTCAAAATGCGTCAGGATTATTTAAGCATCTCAAATTCAGTGTTTTTTCTTTCAGGAATAGGTTGTTTCTTGAATTCAATATGAAAAAATTGTAATATTCGACTTTCAACATATCATAAAAACTTAAAAAATTTGTGCCATTAAAACTAAAAACAGATTTTTACTCAGTGTTTTTTGCAGATTTCAATTTCCCAATTTAATTTTTTTAATTTTATATACCGAGTGATATTTCTCACCTGACACGGAAATTGAAATTTTTGAATACGGACCTGCAATTTTTGGAATTTTTTCTTGTCGATTTGATGGAGAATATGTATATTAACAAGCTTGCCAAATATCAGCGAAAAATTTGCCATATTGACGAAGATATGGGAGTTTATAGTTTTAGCACTTTTGCAAAAAAACACCCTGTATCTCTGAAACTAATAGCCTTATGGGACATTTAAACCCCAATCCCCATTCAGTTTGAGGTCCTCTATCTCCAGTTAGCCGTTGTTCCTTACGTCACCAGTCACCCTGTATATTAATTAGCTAATGCGAACGATTCATCATCTTCGCTGAATAAAACTTATTCCATTTTTAATTTTTTCTGTTTCAAATTTTTCGGTGAATATTTTCTCTTACCTTTTTGCAATAAGATAAGATGTCCATCTTATCCTTGAAGCAAGAGACCTTCGAATTGAGGTCCGATATCCACTGACCTTGCTCGTTCATATATTTAGGGTGGTAAGCCTCTTGCTCGCCGTGCGGGCCCGCGTCGCAAAGCATCGCAACTTGCGATTCGAAGTGGGACACGGTACCACCGAGGCCGCTGTTATCCGGATGACCCTGAAAAGATACAAAAACCAAATGAGCAAGACGATTGGATGGAATGAGTTATGGTACAATGACGTTTATGGTTTGATTCTGTTACATGGTAGTACAGAGTGGTTAAAAAGTTAATAAGAAAGTGGCAATATTCAACCTTCAATATAGTGTGGACTAATGCTTTAACAGATCAATCTTCATATTGAATCGCCGAATTGACATCTATAATTGAGGATTCTTTTATTCAACCTTCTGGAAATGAGATAGGTAGTTGGGTATATCCAATGTCCAATGGTTACCAATTAGTTGTTCGTTTATTATTTATTATTTATTATAGACAGGGAATCATCAAACAGAAATGCTTGTTGTAGAGTTTATTTTTGCGTGTTAAGTTTAACTGGATTTCCATCTTATGTATATTCTCTGATGCGAAAACTTGTAGAAGTACTCAGGAATACTCTCTACTACTACTAGGACATATGCAGATCTCTTACAACTCGCCGCAAACCTATTCAGTTGTGTTTTGAGTAAAAGGAATTTTGACAATTTTTCACTGGAATCTACACTGAATGATAACGGCTGATGCCGAATATTTCACATAAAGCTTCATTGGCATTTCGATTAAAACACCAACTTGTAATTTGTAATTGTATTACTATTTTATCTAGTTTCTGCCATATTTCCAGAAAAATGTTCAATAGACTCATTTTTGTGTGAAATCCCGGTTTCGTCTCTGATTCTCAATTGACTGCCCATAGCGTGCATTTTCAGATTGGTAATTATGCCCGGAAATGACATCTAATTAGTACCTACAACACCGATCGCTAGGGACTCTTAGGATCAGGACCTTGTCTAACGTTGTCTGGTCGAAAGGGAAACACGATCATCAGACACGCTGTATAACTCACTGTACTTATATTTCTCGTAGCATATCAATCCATCTGTAGTGCAAATTTCTAGCAGCGATTTACGAACTATATCAAAAGAATCATCATTGAGATGAAATAATCCAGAGATTCTAGTTCCATCAGATTCCTGCAATATTTCCAGATGACGTTTATTTTTCCCGAAATCCCGTTTCACGTCTAATCCTTAATTGACTTCCCATAGCGTGAATTCTATGATTAGGAATTATGCTAGGAAATGACAGCTACTTAGTACCAGCAGCACCGATCTCTAGAGACTCTTTAGGATCAGGACCTCGTCTAACGTCGTCTGGTCGAAAGGGAAACACGATCATCAGACACACTGTATAACTCACTGTATTTTTTTGTAGCACATAATTCCACCTGTAGTGCAATTTGCCACCAGCGCTCCATGAAATATATCACAAGAATCATCATTGAGATGAAATAATCCAGAGATTTCTGATTTCATCATATTCCTGCAATTTTTCCAGAGGACGTTTTATTTCTCTCTGAAATCCCGTTTACGTCTCTAGTCCTTAATTGACTTCCCATAGCGTGCATTTGAAGATAGAGAATTATGCCTGGAAATGACAAGCTAATTAGTACCTACAACACCGATCACTAGAGACTCTTCAGGATCAGGACCTCGTCTAACGTCGTCTGATCGGAAGGGACTCACTGTATTTATATTTCTTGTAGCGTATAATTCCATCTGTAGTAAAAATTTCTACCAACGATTCTAAAAAAATACTCATATCACAAGAATCATCATCGAGATGAAATAATCCTGAGCTTCGAATTCCATCAGGTTCTGCAATATTTCGAGATGATGTTTTATTTCTCTCTGAAATCCCGTTTAACGTCTTTAATCCTTAATTGACTTCAATAGCGTACATCATCAGATTGGGAATTATGCCCGGAAATGACATCTAATTAATACCAAAACAACGATCGCTATAGACTCTTTAGGATCAGGACCCGTCTAACGTAGTCTAGTCGGAAGGTACTCACTGTATTTCCATTTCTTGTAGCACATCATTCCATCTGTAGTGCAAATTTCTACCAACGATTCTACAAAATACTTATATCACAAGAATCGTCATTGAGATGAAATAATCCTGAGATTTCTAATTCCGTCAGGTTCCTGCAATATTTCCAGATGATGTTTTATTTCTCTCTGAAATCCCGTTTTACGTCTTTAATCCTTAATTGACTTCCCATAGCGTGCATCATCAGATTGGGAATTATGCCCGGAAATGACAGCTAATTAGTACCTACAACACTGATCGCTAGAGACTCGTTAGGATCAGGACCCCGTCTGACATCGTCCGGTCGGAAGGACAATTAGAAATAATAAATTGCGACAGGGCGTTTATTCGCCCAGAACATCTACGCTATTTCCCATGTCTGTCATACTCTCTCCTTCGTCTTCTGGCGTTTTTCTGATATTTCCTCCGGCAGAGAATCTGGAGATTTCATGTTTCCGACTGGATGCTGTTTAATGAAGCGTGCGGGATGAACTGGAAGCGTTTTTCTGATATTTTTGATTTCCGCATTCTTTGCTTGTTATGTAGTCAGGTTCGCGAGTAGAATACGTATTATTGATGTAAATTCCAATTTGTAAAAACATATAATAGCCTAGATTGTAGTCGATTGGCACAGTGACTACTTTTCTGAACTACCACCAATGAGGTCTATTTCTATAGAGCCTTACCATACTAGAGTTACATTTGCACAGGAATGTAACCTTCTCGCAAAGTTGATAATTTTCTATGTATTCACTCTCATGTCAGCTGGCGTTAGTGTTGTATCACCCAGTAGAGTAAGTCTAGTTTGCTTTAACACATTGTATTAGCATAATATGTGCTCGTAGTTTTTGGACCGATTCACATAACCTACAGATATGGAGTTTTCCATATCGATCTTATACCCTCATTAGAGCATGCTTTTTTTCATGTCTACATCGAGCCTTTTTTCAGGGCTATTGGTTGGGTAACTTTCCCCCAAACGAGTCGCCCTATTACACCATGCCTTCTCAAGGGGTTTCAGGTAGTAATTCCAAAATTGCTACCATTGAAGAAATTGATATTTTACTTTGAGCCTGTGTTCTGTTGAAATTTTTCGAAAGAATTTTAGGTATCTGTATTCATATGAAAAAATAATGATGCAAACAATATAAGATGAAATTGAATTAGGCAAAATCATTTATAACTGCAACTATAACTGTTATTCTGAAAAATATCCAAAAAGGGTTTTACAGGGGATAGAAGGTGAAGCTGTGGATGAACCAAAAATCAGGCAATAAAAGCCATGAGTCTAAGTTACTCATATATAGGTAGAAAAAAGGAAGTCGCTTCAATTATTTGTTATTATAATATGCCCATTCATTACATCTTCGAGCAAAAAGAATAATAAACATATTAATTACTGAGCAATTCTAAAAAAAACTATATTATTTTACGCCAAGATATCAAATGAGAAAAAATAAATTGTGTTATTGGTCCCGACTCGACATTTGTACGACTAGAAATCCCCACGTTTCAGGGGGAGAGAGGAAACCGGTTCTATTTATTTGCAAACCTGAAATAGGTACCAAAAAGACCCAGGTGCATGCACATTTCGTTGAAATTTCAGACGGAATCTGTCAGGCCGACAAAAAGGAAAGAAAAAGGCATGGTGTAATAGGGGTATAATGCAGCGTAATTCATTCTCAATTTGCAAATTTGTCAGAATGCAAAGTGCAAAGTATTTTGTTGCAATAGGCCCTAGGTCCTAGACCGCTTGAAAAATTAGAACATCCTCAAATGGGCTTTTTCAAACCCAAAATTTCGCCGCAGCTACAGTTTATTCTATTCAATTTCTCATGACTACAATATGAGTTCACCCAAAAACATTATCGCACTGCTGAATCAAATGAAACTTTCAACCGAGGTTTTAACCCTTTAGAATTTGTTGACTGTTGATCAGTTTGAATGAATTCCATTTAAAATCTAACTATTGGAGTTCATAGTGTTTAAGGTGTCTATATTGATGCTCTTTTTCTGCTTATTTCAGTTATTTTCAGTTAGGTCCGTTTTCTGCTCATTCTATGAATCTTCAACCAGAAAATTCACGCATCTTCAATTCATCTCACGAACTTAATTTTTTTCCAAAACTATTTTAACAGAAGAAAATTAAAAATCTCGAATTTATTGTACCGAGAAAACAACTGAACTGAGGAGATTGAAATAATCAGCTTTTTCGAATAATGTAGGACCATCTGTTTACATCAAAAATGTTTAACTGATATCATCATTAAGAACAATAAAACTAAATCATGTCATCAAATGAAGCAAGTTTAATGATTATTGGATCGACAGCACTTTTAAACTGATAATTTATCTAGTATCATATAAGAATGCTTTTCAGAAATCCAAATATTCAAAGCGACTGAGAGCTAACGGCAAACTTCCAACAGAAAAATGAGAAATGAAGGAAGAAACTTTCTGAATAAATTCTCCACTTCATCACAAATATCATGCAAGAAATTTATAAATTGAAATTTCATGTTTTGTGTATTATCGTCAAATTATATAAATACGTCTAGACGTAATTGAAATATTCATGATTTTCCGTGTTATGCACGTAATTACCCAATCATAAAAAGATATTGAATCAAACATGTATAGACGGAAGATTGCAGTATTGATATGAAGCTCGTTCAATACAAGAATATTTCTCGTATATCGTCGAGCCATTAGAGGAAATAAACACCTAATGGAGTGAACGATTATCGATAAAGCTGAAATATGTCGCACGGTGAACGTTCGTTAACCGTATGTCAAGTGAGGGCTTTAATCCAGTGAAAATCGAAAACAGGGGTCGCTTTTGTGAGTTTTTTCGGGGGAAAATTCGTCGATTGATGCGTTTGAAATTGCCGATATGCCAGGAAAATCACAACTCCAAATTCCTTTCATTGGGCAGAAAAGAGTTTGTTGATGCTTTCCTGGAATAAATAGGAGGTTCGAATTACGATTTCGATAGAAATTTTCGATCGAGTAGATTTTTCATCATGGCTTGAAATCAGAAGTTTTTGCACGCATGATGATTTTTATAAGTTGAACTGGGGTTATGGCTAGGTTAGGCTTCAGGGAATTGTGAACATGTGAATATCTTGTTCTCTACCCGACTCATTCTGGAAAACCCAGGGAGGTCGTTAATATCATGGAAGGGGAGGGAGCATATCTTATATTTCCCCTGATGCAAAAGTGTCACATAAAATCGGGCATATTTGTATGGGCAACTTTTGAGACGGGAATTTTTTGTATTCATTAGAGCACCCATCATTCACCGAATAAGAAACCTTTTTTTACTAACACTGAATATCTTTCTGCTACAAACTGTAGAGAAAATGAACAAGAAATGAGGCACAAATAATAAAATTCAACGTTTAGAAAGTTCTAAGTAGGCCATATTGGTGTGGCCATTCTTTCTTTAGTGTTGTTTTTTTTACGTGATACTTGTCAAACGTAAGGCCCCTTCCACTTCCTTTACCTCCATGGTTAATATGGCTTTGCTAAAACCAACAGCATTCTCAGAAACCTTGGTCGTTACCTCGTGGTTGACCAGGACCGATTTTTCCATATGAAATTATGTTTTTAGGCTAGCCAGCTCTGGATACTTGCATACCATTTGGTCATTCGTTTCTGCTTCTGATCCACAGAGCCTTCAAATCTGATCTGCTGACTTTTCGATACGGCATAAATCATATACATATGCATCGACAGTGCCTCGTCAGGAGTACCACTATCACCTGGAGCTTAGCTTATGACAGCTTCAGGACCTTTCTGGTACAGAAAGGGGAAATCATCACGAATTTTTGCCTAAGTAAATATAAGAATGTTTCTCCTGAGGGTTATTCTGTTATTTAACTATCATTGGTGGACCGGTGTCTTATATTGGTGTTTTCTAAGCCCAGTGAAAGGCTTAGGTCCAGCAAGTGTTAACATTCATCCAGTATTTGTAAGTTCATCGGCTTTTTCATTTCCTTCAAGTAGTTATAAAAGGGGAATTCTGGCACACTTCTATGTTTGCCAGAATCCCACCTTTGTAACTACTCCTTGAACACCAATGGCCTGGCACCCATAGTAGAGTGTCTGTTTTGCCACGACACAATATCAATGAGTACAGACGACCGTTTGAAACTATATTCCCTTCAAAGTTCGAAAGAAAAAACAGATGTTTCTGAGTACAGGCAGGCTGAAAGACCCCTGTGAATGTTAAAATTCGATTAATAAATTTGACAGTTCCTTCCAGGAGATCGTTATGGCGAATCGAAGGGCGGATGATGCGTCCTTTCAAAAATAAACTGAGCTTTCAACTGATATCGACGTATAAATGCGAGAAACCACCAGAGTAATTTTGGAGGTCGAGTCGAACGAAGGAGAAGGGAATAGAAAGCGTAGATTACAAGGAATGATTGATTGTGCATCCAATCCACTTTTCTTCAATATTCCGCTGCTTCAGCTGGGTGTAGGCTATGAACTCCACGAAAATCCAAACAATTTGACAATTTCAACTGTCAAACTATCAAAACTTCTCATGCAGCTAAAAAGACATTTTTATGAGAGTTTATGTTTATTTTTTGATGATTCAGTGTTTAGTGAATGTGGGTATTAGGGATATTTGTCAGTTGTCGTATTATGTCGACAATTATTCTTTCGTACAAAATAATTTTCAATGAAATTGACATTTTTTAAATTAAAAACCCAATTTTATTATCGGTCGAAATTATTGTATATCTAATTTTTCGTATACCTGATTGATTATGATTATAATTACACTGATTACTCATAGGTTTCCTTGAAGCCCCTCTGAAGCTGTTAAGCTTGTGAGAGTAGTGTTCCCGTGGGGCAGTTTTTCTGAGTCACTCTACCCCAAGCACAGCACTACTAATAATTGACCCAACAGTGAATGATGGCCATGACCGACTAGAAAATTTGTCTCTTGGTCGGGAATCGAACTTGCATCTCTCGATTAGGGGAACGTGGGGGAATATCGACCATCGGGTAAAGTCGACCATTTTCAAATCTCATGAATTTGGCACCATACGAAAGAAATATACCGACTGGCCGAAGTATACCTTCGTAATGTGCCCTCTGATAGGGTTAGACCGGTGCCATCGCTCGACATGCGTACATCCCGACGATGTTGTTGTTCTCCTGACTTTACTGATACGAATAGTCTTTCTCTCCCTAAAGTAATAATTTTTCTTTATTTTATAAATTGATTGCAACTTACATTCATAGTGTAAAGGGAATAGTTCACTATAATTTGGATCTGGAATTGTGCAACTTTTTTATAATTTTTTCTTTAAAAAAATTTCAAGATTGAGGTGTACTACTTCGGGTAATATCGACCATGATGATCAGTATTACCCGCCAGTGATCGATATAACTCTACAGTGTTTGAAATTACCCAAACTCATATTGCTAATAATGATAATAATAGGTACCTACTTTATTTGCAGAGGAAAAAGAAAAAATTTAAACCTCGACACTGTCGTTATTCCAGATGCCCTAATGTATATGTCCGAAAATCCGGGCAATAAAAATAATAATAGTATTTCTGAACAGCATTAAATTATACTCCATTGATGGAAGATCGCGAAAATAAGGAAATAAAAAAACAAACATGTTAGCAAGAAGATCACCAGAAAAATTACAGGTTGTAGGAAAGAAGAAAAAAAGAACAGAGGGATGCTGTGTTTGTGAACATTTGGATATGATTATGACATGTGGTGGCGGTGCCGTTCATTTTTGAGTTGGGTCTATGTTGAGAGTACTGGTGCTCAGACCGGAGTGAAACTGGCAGACCATTTCTAGCAGACCGTTTGACGGAAACGCCCGAACGCGCTCCCAGTGGCGCGCGGTGCGGAAGTATATTTAATGCTGAAATGAGGCAGATTCAGATAAATAATGAATATGTTACTCTCGGCTTTGATTCATAGACCAATAAAAAGAGGTTATGAAGGTGTCGACGGTGGTTATCAGAATGAATTACGACAGATTCGCTATTTCGAGAAGCAAAACATTCAAAAATCCATATCTCCGAAAATATTCGCCGGCGCATAATAAGATTTGGCACGTAGGTTAACAATATTAATATCATTATTCCCTGAAAATTTCATCCACTTGCAAAGGGATCCAGGGGGTTAAAACGCCCCCCTTAACATAGAAAAATTCATATCTCCGAAAATATTCGCCGGCGCATAATAAGATTTGGCGCGTAGGTTAACAATATTAATATCATTATTCCCTGAAAATTTCATCCACTTGCAAAGGGATCCAGGGGGTTAAAACGCCCCCCAAAACATTGAAAAATTCATATCACCGAAAATATTCGCCGGCGCATAATAAGATTGGTACGTAGGTTAACAATATTAATATCATTATTCCCTGAAAATTTCTCCACTTGCAAAGGGATCCAGGGGGTTAAAACGCCCCCCAAAACACTGAAAAATTCATATCACCGAAAATATTCGCCGGCGCATAATAAGATTTGGTACGTAGGTTAACAATATTAATATCATTATTCCCTGAAAATTTCATCCACTTGCAAAGGGATCCAGGGGGTTAAAACGCCCCCCAAAACATAGAAAAATTCATATCTCCGAAAATATTCGCCGGCGCATAATTTTCAGGGAATAATGATAATAATATTGTGAACGTACGTACCAAATCTCATTATGCGCCGGCGAATATTTTCGGAGATATGAATTTTTCAATGTTTTGGGGGGCGTTTTAACCCCCTGGTTCCTTTTGCAAGTGAATGAAATTTTCAGGGAATAATGATATTAATATTGTGAACGTACGTACCAAATCTTATTATGCGCCGGCGAATATTTTCGGAGATATGAATTTTTCTATGTTAAGGGGGGCGTTTTAACCCCCTGGATCCCTTCGCAAGTGGATGAAATTTTCAGGGAATAATGATATTAATATGTTAACCTACGTACCAAATCTTATTATGCGCCGGCGAATATTTTCGGAGATATGAATTTTTCTATGTTAAGGGGGCGTTTAAACCCCCTGGATCCCTTTGCAAGTGAATGAAATTTTCAGGGAATAATGATATTAATATTGTGAACGTCCGTACCAAATCTTATTATGCGCCGGCGAATATTTTCGGAGATATGAATTTTTCTATGTTAAGGGGGCGTTTTAACCCCCTGGATCCCTTCGCAAGTGGATGAAATTTCAGGGAATAATGTTATTAATATTGTTAACCTACGTACCAAATCTTATTATGCGCCGGCGAATATTTTCGGAGATATGAATTTTTCTATGTTAAGGGGGGCGTTTTAACCCCCTGGATCCCTTTGCAAGTGAATGAAATTTTCAGGGAATAATGATATCAATATTGTGAACGTACGTACCAAATCTTATTATGCGCGGCGAATATTTTCGGAGATATGAATTTTTCTATGTTAAGGGGGGCGTTTCAACCCCCTGGATCCCTTTGCAAGTGAATGAAATTTTCAGGGAATAATGATATTAATATTGTGAACGTCCGTACCAAATCTTATTATGCGCCGGCGAATATTTTCGGAGATATGAATTTTTCAATGTTTTGGGGGGCGTTTTAACCCCTGGATCCCTTTGCAAGTGAATGAAATTTTCAGGGATAATGATATTAATATTGTGAACGTACGTACCAAATCTTATTATGCGCTGGCGAATATTTTGAATTTTTCAGTGTTTTGGGGGCGTTTTTAACCCCTGGATCCCTTTGCAAGTGGATGAAATTGTCAGGGAATAATGTTATTAATATTGTGAACGTACGTACGAAATATTATTATGCGCCGGCGAATATTTTCGAAGATATGAATTTTTCAGTGTTTTGGGGGGCGTTTTAACCCCTGGATCCCTTTGCAAGTGAATGAAATTTTTAGGGAATTATGATATTAATATTGTGAACGTACGTATCAAATCTTATTATGCGCCGGCGAATATTTTCGGAGATATGAATTTTTCTATGTTAAGGGGGGCGTTTTAATCCCCTGGATCCCTTTGCAAGTGGATGAAATTTTCAGGGAATAATCTTATTAATATTGTGAACGGACGTACCAAATATTATTATGCGCCGGCGAATATTTCGGAGATATGAATTTTTCAGTGTTTTGGGGGGCGTTTTAACCCCCGGATCCCTTTGCAAGTGAATAAATTTTCAGGGAATAAAGATATTAATATTGTTAACCTACGTGCCAAATCTTATTATGCGCCGGCGAATATTTTCGGAGATATGAATTTTTCTATGTTGAGGGGGGCGTTTTAACCCCCTGGATCCCTTTGCAAGTGAATGAAATTTTCAGGGAATAATGATATTAATATTGTGAACGTACGTACCAAATCTAATTATGCGCCGGCGAATATTTTCGGAGATATGAATTTTTCTATGTTAAGGGGGGCGTTTTAACCCCTGGATCCCTCTGCAAGTGAATGAAATTTTCAGGGAATAATGATATTAATATTGTTAACCTACATGCCAAATCTTATTATGCGCCGGCGAATATTTTCGGAGATATGGATTTTTGAATGTTTTGCTTCTCGAAATAGCGAATCTGTCGTAATTCATTCTGATAACCAACCGTCGACACCTTTATAACCTCTTTTTATTGGTCTATAAATCAAAGCCGAGAGTTACATATTCATTATTTATCTAAATCTGCCTCATTTCAGCATTAAATATACTTCCGCACCGCGCGCCACTGGGGAGCGCGTTCGGGCGTTTCCGTCAAACGGTCTGCTAGAAATGGTCTGCCAAGTTCACTCCGGTTGCTGAAAGAGCTTCGGTTTAGATATGTGCATGGTCGATTTTACCCTTCAATGTGGTCGATATTAACTTACGGGTCGAGGTTACCCGATTTTTGTCTTATTTTTTATAGACTGTTTTATGAAAAAATTATACATATTTTTGCAGAACCAAGAAAACGCCTTCACAATGAAGGAGTGATCAAGCAAATTGTCTGTTTTGATCATATTAATACAAAGATAAGAGGGTGATATTTTGATTAGAGCTTAAGTAGTCGATATTCCTTCACTAGTCCAACGCTCGAATCTACTGAGCCACGGCACATTACCAATGACTGCAAATAAACGTTTGAGTATATTTTTGCCTGAAAATTCGAAAAACATAACTGTTTCTGATTACGGGCGGATGAAAAAGACCCCTGTGTTAACATTCGATTAATAAATTCGGCAGTTCCTTCCATGGGATCATAATGCCAAATAGAAGGGCGGATGATACGTCCTTTGAAAAAAAAACTGAGGTTTCAACTGATATCGACGTATAAATGCGAGTAATTTTGGAGGTGGAGTCGAACGGGGGAGAAGCGAATAGAAAGCGCAGATTACAAGCAGAATGATTGATTGTGCATCTTTGCCACTTTTCTACAATATTCCGCTGCTTCAGCGGGGTGTAGGGCATAAAATCGAAAGGTCAAGGCGAGTCGCGTGCAGGTCGTAAAATTCCGGCATCGTTAAGTCTTCCATAAAGTGCACTCTCTCGAAAAGATAAAACAGTCAGTTTTTCAATCTATACAGCTGTAAATCCGAATTACGCGAAACTAGAAATTTTAGTATGCATATTTAT
Organism: Propylea japonica; assembly: GCA_013421045.1. Taxonomy (NCBI): domain Eukaryota; kingdom Metazoa; phylum Arthropoda; class Insecta; order Coleoptera; family Coccinellidae; genus Propylea; species Propylea japonica. The sequence goes on from CM024241.1 coordinate 43,455,725, forward strand.
GGAGGAATCATTCGACTTTATTGGGGAAGATCACGAAGGGAAGCAGATAAGGGGGTGGAGGAATAAAGTCGGTATTGGAAATACGAATTTCTGAAGGAGTGCGAGAGTTAATGGGTGTATTTTCAAATCTTCTTGAGAATTCAAAATGATAAGACCAGACAAAAATATCGTCGGAGTGAGATTTTAAATTCAAAAAAGCACAAGCCGAATATTAGTCTACTTACTTTCCATTTGATGTTTCACATGTTTCAATTAAAAAAAATTAAGTAGAGGGGTGTAGGAAGTGGGGGGAGAGAAATTTTAAATTCAAAAAAGCAAAGTACAGAATCATCGACCAGTTACGTAACTCGTTAATCGATGAAGTTTGTTAATTCATAAATATGTTATTTATAGTCCGATTCGATAAAAAAAATTTTTCAATTGTAGGTATGTTCATCCTCAATCAATAATAAGTTTTGAAATGCAAGAAAACTTGGCGTACGTCATTTTATACAGGGTGAAACAAAATCAGTTTTTTCACCCTAACTTTAGATCCACCCCTGGTGTGTTTCAGTGGTTCCACCGTGTGTTTATTTATTTCATCATCAAGACGAATTTTTTTTTGACCTTTATCACTTATAACAATAGCTCAATTTTTGTTGAAGATACAGGGTTTTCAGTAAAACTCCACAATTTCGCTATGGCTATGAAAGTACTATCAAAGATTCAACCTTAAATCCGAACGTTATGAAAATGAACTGGGAACTAGAGAAAACATAAACAAGAAAAGTTTTAGCGCGACATGTTGTTCCCTTAGTCTAAGTAGTCTAAGGTTGTTCCTTATGACCGTTTATTGGAGACGATTTCGTGCTAATCACTACATAGTATAAAACGAAGTCGCTTTCTCTGTCTCTATGTCCCTTTGTAGGCTCAAATCTTTGAAACTACGCAACGGATTTTGATGCGTTTTTAGAAACAGTGATTCAAGAGGGAGGTTTATATGTATAATAACATCCATTAAATAGTGGAGAAGTATGTACTGTTATTTTTGAGGTTTCTAATGTGATTTCGTACCGTGCGAAGCCGGGGCGGGTCGCTAGTGCATTATAAAGCACGATCGCATCAACCGCATGTGGCTGGGATTGCCAGGGAGTATTTAGCAGAGGTTTATATCCACGAATTCAATTGACCTGCTTTAAGTCCAGATTTGAACCCAATTGGGCATGCTTGGATGCTCTTGGGAGAATAATTCGATCTTGCGTACCAACTCCTGAAGTTTTGCAGCAGCTCTGTGATGCTCTCATTGATTCCAAACCTCAATGAGGACATGCCGAGACGAATTGCACATGTTATCCGCGTTTGGGCAGAAAACACTGGAGCACACCAGGGGTGTTTCTAAAGTTAGGGTAAAAAACGGATTTTGTTTCACCCTGTATAAATGACTTACGCCGAGTTTTCTTGAAATTCAAAACTGATAATTGATTAAGGATGAACATACCTATAATTAAAAAAAAACTCAATCCAATCGGACCCGAATAAAATATTTATGAATTTACAAACTTCATCGAATTTTTGAGTGAATTATTTTGCCGGTGAGTGTATTTTTGACAAAAAAGTTGTGTTTCTTTGATAGAATGTTGGTCATTTTCAAATTTAGAGGCAAGAATTTTCCAGAATATAGAGTACTTACTTGTAGTCATGCTCAATGGCGCGTGAGACTTGCGATTTAATTCATTATTTATAAATATTTGTATTTTTCAGGGCGGTTTACAATGATGACTTATTTTACATTGTTATTGATCTATTTCGTTTCTAGTTGAGATTTCGTACGGATTTTTGGTGAAATTTTAATTTGATATATTAGAAGACCACAAGAAGACCCAAATCAAAATTATTCCGTAAAAATATACAGTAAGAAGCTTTAACGTGACTAGAATGATTCCAGTTGCCTGTTCATATTGAAAAAAAATAACTACTCAAATATGAATATCTCGAAATGTACGACTCTAATTCTGCTCATTGCCGCAATTAATGGGTTGAAAACCTGAGTTAAAAAAGTAGCTACGAGTTTTGAAGAGAAAATCGACAATGAGAACCCTGAGGAAATTGAAATTTGAATTATTATATTATTGTGAAGATTTATTTCATTGCATTCTCTTCCATTTATTTTTCTTCATTCAAGTCGATTACAAATCTCAAAATCTCGAACACTCGAACCATTTAATTCCTGCAATTTGAGATGGCCGGGGCTCTCATACTAAGCTGTTTATTATTATCTATCCCTCCTCGCCATTAACGGAGCTCTGGAAAACTGAATCTCTTTCCAGGAAATTAAATTTCTACATACACGTAATTGTCTTCTCTCCGAAAATGTTACAGCATAATTGTACGAAATTTCTACTTGTCCAACCCTTATCACTTATTTATATAAACGTTCAGAGAATTGGTTTGTGGTCATATCCTCCCCTTTATGGATGCAGTAGCAATTTAATTCATGTTTTAATGGGAAGAACGTGTACAATTGGACCTTTTTGAGCTTTGAGCTCGTCTGTGATGCAGGTTTTCATCCTCGTGACAAATCAGAATGATTTCGGATTTCTCGTTCGCGTTGACAAACGCTGAGGAAACGAAGAGTACTTTTTCAGTTTGTAATTAATATTCATGGTTGATTATCACGGGAAATATAGAAATGGGAAATGAAAAGTACACACCGTAGCTGAGATGAGTAATGATGCTCCGGATATTTATGTTTGCGTTTTACGGTTGGCTGCAATTGCTGGAATTTTGATAGTTCGAGGGTATTTTATATTTAGGGATTGGACAGACCTAGCATTGAGATATAGCAACTGACAGCTCTATCTTAAAGTTTGATATTATTGAAGTTATGTGTACTCAGAACGGTTCGACCTACGACCGCTATTTGTGTTGTTTACAGTAACTTGAAATATTCCTCTCTACCAAAAAATAGAATAAAATCATGTTCATGCGATTTTTTTCTACAATTTCCTACGCGAACTAATTCAACAATATGACCAGTGCTTATCGACGGTATGATGAATTAAAACTATGTTCGATGAATTTAGATTTAAAAAAAATGCTTCAAGGCACTTTTGAATATGGCCTTCGGCGAGTACACTTCGTTAGACAAAAGTGTTTATAAGTGTTAGAAGCGCCTTTGAGAAGGCCGAGAAGTTGTTGCTGAGCGTAATGGAATTGCAACCACGTCAACATGCGAAGAAAACATCAAAACAGTGAAAAACAATCGTCGAATCATTATTGAGGAAGCCGCAGAGGATCAACGATATCAATGGGCTCATGACATACAATTTTTTCGAATGTTTTGGGCATCAAATGTGTGGAAGCGAAGTTTGTTCCGTAATTGCATCTGAAACCACACAGTTATCATGCGTCAATCACCGTAGTCACCAGATTTGCTTCCCCTGCGACTATTTTCTATTCCAGAAAGTGAAGAGAGCAATTAATGGAAATAGTTTTGCCACAATTGAACCCCCAAAACCCTCTTCTGACAACATTGTATTTACATTCAACCATTTATACTCACCCCTATTTCCTATTGTTTGTTGTTCCGTGTCAGCACGACTACCCCCGCAAAAAATATATGGAGAAACAAACAATAGCAGAAAAATATTTTTCGATTGAAATTTTCTGAATTCTAATATTTCTGAAAAAATATATTGTTTGCATTGAAAAAGCCATCACTATATGCACCGTAATTCACTCCCCTACATGTGGATCGATTGTCCAGTCCTACCAACGTCAGAGCAGAACTCGGACAATGTTTTATTCTGCGTACGCCTACCCTACCATAGTTACCAACACTATAGAATGAAAATTCCAGATTTTCCCTAATTTTCTCTTCTACCGAACCAGCAAGAATCATTGTGAAAAAGTTTTAAGGCTAATAAAAAATCTGAGTTCAACCATAAAATATATTATTTGTGGATTCAATCAACGACCTCGTTTTGGTTGCGCATTGGCAACATCGCAATTTCATTCAATCATATTTCTCTCATCCCTTTTTCAGATTGTTTGTTGTTTCGTGTTAACACTACAACCCCCGCAAAAAATATATTGAGTAATAAACAATAGAAGAGTAATATTTTTTCGATTGAAATTTCCTAAATTCCAATATTTCGAGAAGAGTAAATATTGTTACAATTGAAAGAGCCATCACTGTATGAACCGTGATTCACTCACCTACGTTTGGATCGATTGTCCAGTTCTACCAACATCTGAGCAATGTTTCATTTTCCTTACTCCTTCCATAACAGGTGCCACCAAAATAGAATGAAATTATCGAGTTTCAATAATTTTCTTTTTCACCGAAACAGCAAGAATCATTGTTAAAAAATTTTAAGGCTAGTGAGAAATCTGGGTCCAACCATAAAAATGATCTATTTTTGGATTCAAACAACGATACTGCTTTTTTTAGAATTGGCAGCATCGCAATTTTTTACCATTCATTCCTCATCCCTGATTGTTTTTTGTTTCGTGTTAACACGACAACCCCACAAATATATATATGGAGAACAAACGATAGGAGAAAATATTTGTTTCGATTCAACTTTCCTAAATTCCAATATTTCCAAAAAAATATTGTAACCATTGAAAAGGCCATCACTGTATGACCCGTATGTCACCCTCCTATATTTGTATCGATTGTCCAGTGCTACAACAATATCCGAGCAAAAGTCAGACAATGTTTCATTTTTCGTTCTCGTACCATAACAGAAGTGCCACCAAAATAGAATGAAAATTTCCGAGTTTCAACAATTTTATATTCTACCGAAACAGCAAGAATCTTCGGATATTTCAAGGCCAGTAAGAAATCTGAGTTCAACCATAAACATGACTTATTCGTGGATTCAATCAACTATACTGTTTTGGTTGTGCATCGGCAACATTGCAATTTTTAGCCAGTCATCTCTCATCCCTGATTGTTTGATGTTTCGTGTTAACTACAACACAACCCCCGCAAAAAAATATATGCAGAAACAAACAATAAAAGAGAAATATTTTTATCGATTCAAACTTCCTCCTGATTCCAATATTTCGAGAAGAATAAAAATTGTTACCATTGAAATGGGCCGTTGCAGTATTCACCTACGTATATTTGGATCGATTGTCCAGTTCTACCGAGCAAAACTCGGACAATGCGTATTCGTACCATAACATAATTGCCACCAAAATAGAATGAAAATTTTCGAGTTTCAACAATTTTATATTCTATCGAATATATCATGCATTGTATAATATTTCAAGGCCAGTAAAATCTCAGTTCGACTTTAAAAATGAGTTATTGTGGATTCCATCAACGATACTGTTTTGGTTGTGCATTGCAACATTGCAATTCTTCAACCAGTCATCTCTCATCCCTGATTGTTTTTCGTGTTAACACTACAACCCCCACAGAAAATATATGCAGAACCAAACAATAGAAGAGAATATTTTTATCGATTCAAACTTCCTAAATTCCAATATTTCGAGAAGAATAATATTGTTACCATTGAAATGGCCGTTGCAGTATTCACCTACGTATATTTGGATCGATTGTCCAGTTCTACCTAAACCGCGCAAACTCGGACAATGCGTATTCGTACCATACATAATTGCCACCAAAATAGAATGAAAATTTCCGAGTTTCAAAATTTTATATTCTATCGAATATATCTTGGGATAATTTTCAAGGCCAGTAAGAATCTGAGTTCGACTTTAAAAATGAGTTATTTGTGGATTCAATCAACGATACTGTTTTGGTTGTGCATTAGCAACATTGCAATTTTTCAACAGTCATCTCTCATCCCTGATTGTTTGTTGTTTCGTGTTAACAACCCCCCCAAAAATATATGCGGAAACAAACAATAGAAGAGAAATTTTTATCGATTCAAACTTCCTAAATTCCAATATTTCGAGAAGAATAAATATTGTTACCATTGAAATGGCCGTTACTGTATTCACCTACGTACATTTGGATCGATTGTCCAATTCTACCGAGCAAAACTCGGACAATGCGTATTCGTACCATAACAGAATTGCCACCAAAATAGAATGAAAATTTTCGAGTTTCAACAATTTTAATATTCTACCGAATATATCATTGGATAATATTTAAAGGCCAGTAAGAAATTTGATTTCGACTATAAAATGAATTATTTGTGGATTTAATCAATGATACTGTTTTGGTTATGCATTGGCAACATTGCAATTTTTCAACCAGTCATCTCTCATCCCTGATTGTTTGTTGTTTCGTGTTAACACTACAACCCCCGCAAAAAAACATATGCAGAAACAAACAATAGAAGAGAAATATTTTTATCGATTTAAACTTCCTAAATTCCAATATTTCGAGAAAAATAAATATTGTTACCATTGAAATGGCCGTTACTGTATCCACCTACGTATATTGGATCGATTGTCCAGTTCTACCGAGCAAAACTCGGACAATGCGTATTCGTACCATAACAGAATTGCCCACCAAAATAGAATGAAAATTCCGAGTTTCAATAATTTTCTATCCACCGAAACAGCAAGCATCATTGTGGAAATGCTTCGTCCTTCTGTTTATTACCTATTTACGAAAAACGTTTAGAAAATTGTTATGGTTTTGCCGTCCTCCCTTCTGATGCAGTAGCAATTTAATTTATATTTTAATGAGAAAACGTGTACCGTTAACCCGTGTTTCCAGCTTTTTAGCACGATGGATTTAACCCTTAGTGCTGGAGTTGATAACTAGAACAAACCCTTTCCGTACTGGAACAAAAGGTATAGAAATTTACATTTTCGTTTACTTCCGTTTTTTTCATCATCCTCTGGTATATCGGGTTTGGTTTCGAAACTTTTACATCGCTGATGCGGAGATCAGTTATTCAAAGAAAGGATCTCTCATGGTGAGTAAAGGTAATATGAAAAAAAGTTATGATTGATGATGGCTTTCACTAACTTTTTGCACTGAAATTGCCAAAAGCCTCCTATCGAATCGGAAAAAAATATAGGGCTTTAAAATTTTGTCTTTGCGCTAAGAAAATAGATAACAGTTTCATTCCATTCAACTATCGATTGGGAATTACAAATGTTTTCAAGAGCAAAACAATTTTAAAATTTTGCACAAATATGAAATCTCCTTGCAATTAACCGTACCTTCTTCTATCACGAAGATACCTCTGATTTCTAGTCAACAAATTTTTGTCTTGCTATATCTTTTAAAATTCCCAAGCAATTGAAAAAACACAAAAAAATGGCAACATCATCCAGATGGTTGAAAAAGCCCTAGATTCCTAACCCTACTTTTTCAGTGGAATAGATAAATCCAAGGAAGCACAATGAAATATGATTGTATTGAAAACCACCAGAACAGTGAAGTGACACAGATGGTTTATAGCTCCTTAAAAGACCGGAGATCGGCTGAAAAAAGCCATATAATCATGCACTAAAAAATCTGCCACTTTCTCCAGCAATCTCCCGATCGTTAAATCGAATATTCAAGCCTTGCTTCAGGTAGAAACGATATTCAGCTCACTTCTTGCTGTACACGTAAGGCTAATTCACCCAATTCCTGAGAATGATAGGAGATGAGGAGGACGTAAAAGGAATTGAAGTAGAGATATACGAACTCGGATATCCTCCTAATACGGAGATACGTCTAGGGACCAACCCCCTTTAATTCGGGGGATTTCCAGGCTGCATATTTCCGAATAATGGAGTCAGACAGGCCGGATTTGTATGCAATATGTGGTGATTTGTGGTTACTTTTCGACCAAATTGTGTTTACCCTGCCTCAGAAGCCGGGGATCTACTCTACCTTAATATGGTAAAAGAACTAAAGCACCTAGAGAGGAGTGCATTTAAGGAAAGTTTTGCAGATTCGCGATTCTCCTTTCATTTAATATTATAAAATATCCTGGAGAATGAAGGTTGACGCTGACTTGGGCGAAGAGTCGAGAAGCGAGACGAAGCGTAAGTTCGCTGAGGACCGCGCACTTCTACGAAGCGATGCGTCGAGCAGGCATCGGAAGAAATTCTCTGTATCTCTAGGCAGCAATAAATTACTCTTGTTGCATGCCACCTACCTGCATGAACAAGGGTAGAGTTATCTACTAATCGTGTTTTTGGCCAAAATCTTGTTTCATTGCTATTTTTTCAGTGGAATCTGTGGTGTCCTACCTTCAACAGGAATACACAAAAAGAATCATAAAAATCATTGATACGATATACTTCATTTTCTCTTTAACCGATTAAAAAAGTGAAAATCAAGTTTCTTTTTTTTTCATCGTAAGAGAATAATTCGCTGAATAAACATAAAAAACTTTATAAAGGAATTATTTTTGACACAGTCATAATAAGAAATCACTTTATCGGAATGTAATAATTGATAGTATGGTTTGAACAACGACTTCCAACATTTATTTCCGATTTTATTCATTTCTTAATTTATTTCCGAATATGTTTAATGTTTGCTGATCATAAATCCATAAAAATATACTATAAATTATAGTATATTTCTTACACAATATCCCTGCAAGGGATTACTCTACAATTTTATCAGATATTTTAATTTCTTTGGAAAAAGGATATTTTGATATTTTGTTGTATTTACATAATACTAGTATAATACCTATATGTCAGACCATTTGAATTCGTATTCACAGTTGTACAAATCAAAAATGTTGTTTGTATTTCCTATATATTAGATCGTTTTTTTGAGACCTAAATCAAGAAAATTCTAATCAACACTTCTCATGTGCCATTGAAAACAAATTCATTTCACACAAATACAAAAATTAACTGTGTATTTCCCCATTGACAAAATTTGAGTAAAAGATTTCCATAAAAATCGCAAATTTTTTCCTCGAGTTGAGGTTATAAAGCGCGCCGAACTTGGGTCATGAAACCGATTCCAGTCGCCGATTACCTACTGGAGTACCGCTTCGAGAAATATTTCGCGCACTGCCCAAGGATCATTCACGCGTCAAACGACGCGCCTAGCCTACTTTGCTGCTCTTTGCTCTCACCTCCTAGATGAGCGTCTACCCATTTTGTTTCAATGCAAAACTCTCCGGCGGAAAACGACTTGTTTCATCCGAGCGCTTCGCTTCGTCCAAGTCGCGTTTAACAAGCCTTTCACAAAATTCTGCGGAAATGTTTACCGTCCGATTCGTGTAGACCAAACTTGCATTCAGTTCTTTGGTGATAACAATTTTATTAAACTGCAATTTGAGACTTGAATTTAATAGGTTTGAGGGATTTGTGATATTGTTCCTCGTAATCCGTCGATTCTTGAAATACCACGTGAGCATTATTCCTGATGTCTAGAAGGGATCAACTCAGTATTCGAACATATTGTAAAGGATTGTTAGCACGTAAGGCGAACGAACGTCCAGATATGAGAATTAAACACACTCACGTAGCAAAAAGTAACTAATGAACAAGTTAGGAGAACAGGACTGAAACCGATATGAGAGTTCTCCAAAACGAAGCTACGATCGAAATCCCTTGACAATTGTAAGTTCTAGGTACCATGTGAAAAAACAGCAAACAACTGCCGACGAAAGTGATAGTACCCTTGAGAATAAGTTCAATACCCGCAAGGGATAGCGCTTGGAGACCACGTGCACCGCCTGTCAGGGTTAATACGTCCCTGTGGGGTGTAGCTGTCGAATCTCACCCCTTATTCGATTTTCTGGCGGAATTTCCGAGAACAAAACGTTGCCCGTACGGCATCGCAATATCGGACCCGCTCAGAATATTAAGCACACTCGGATGTCGAATAATAATTTTACCCATGAAAACGCCGTATGATATATGTGTTCGGTTTTTGACGGAATATTTTATGAATATTCAACATGAACACGTATATTCATTATTTTCAATTTCTGTCGATTGTGCTGGACGTTCGACAAACTGAAAACATTGGGGGAAGTGTGATTTATTGAGTTTACACAGATTGATATTTCAATTTCTATACGAGCTATGCCTTTTAATTTCGCGCTTCGAGGACCAAAGTGTGGCAATCTGGCAACTGACAGTTCTATCGCAAGAGTGAGCCGAAACGAACGGAAGTTTTCGTGCAAGAAGCACTTGTGAGCAAATGGTCGATTCTTTCTCTTACTGAACATGCCGCAACAGTAGGGACCACTAGAACAGCAACAAAAAGTCTATTCTGACAATCCGAAACCATGTTTATTTCCAGTTCTCTTCTGAGAAATAGAGAAAGTCTACGGCTGATAACCACTCTTTGTCTGGCTCAATCGACTGCACGTATAATACTGAACTGGCAACGAATGACTTAATAAACGTTTTTTGACCCTTAGAGAAGCGGCTAATGTATTCAGAATGCAGGTTTAAGAGATACCTTCGATCAAGGTACATGCTCTGAGAATGATCATTTCCAATAATTTTTCATTCATCATTCAGAAATTCACAGCGGTTATTGTTTTTTTCGTTTTATAGTCACATTCTCCAGAAAAAAATTAGGATTGAAATTCCTGAAATAAGCTAGCGAATTCAAACGATCAGAATTGCAGGTTGAGTGATCGATGCGCAACATCTGTTTCTAAGGGGAATGTTGAATCAAAGTTTACAACGATGGCAACTGACCACTCTATTGTGAATCAACATTTCCATTAACTATAGGCGTTTTCGTATACTTAATCGAATTAAGTTGATCCCTAACCTGCGCGTTCGTTTACCTAACCCGAACATCCAACTCGTGTTAGGAATGTACGGTGCTATTAACTCGATCACTGACTGAGGTTGATCTATCGTAACCCTACACGAGAGCAGGGTCGTAAAATCACCGCATGCGCACTGCAGTTCAATTTGGTATTATAAATGGCGGAAATAAGTCTTCAACTCTTTTCTTATTAATTTCATATATTCTATTCCTGAAAATTAAGGAAGAAAATTTGGCTCAGTGTAAAATGTGTTGTTCCATGAGACGAGAAAATGATGCGAAACAACTTCTTCATAACTTTGTATGCAGATCTTTCTCCGTTAAAGCTGAAGCCTTCTTTACTTCTTTAATATGGGTACTTAAAGAGAACATGCGAGGGCACACCAAAAATTATAAGAATGATTTTACAGAAGCCAATAAATCCAAGCAAAGATAGAGACAACAGTAAATAAACTGGAATTGAAAAAACAAAATTCTCTACTTCTTCAATATGGGTACTCAAAAATAACATTAAACTGGAAGGGCAGACCAGAAATTATAGAAAATATTTACAAAAGACATAAATGCAAGCAATTTAAAGACAATCCGAAAATAAAGTGGGACTGAAAAAATAAATCCATAATATTTGGTTATGTTATAGATACGACTGTCACTTCAAATCCTGAACCGGATTTGTTCGTAAACTTAGAACCGGGTCCGTGATCCGAGGAGGTCCGTCATGTGACCCAATGTATCGAGTTAGTAACCCTGAGTTAGTTTCCGAAAACGACTTGCTCAACGTCATCATGGCGCGACGTCTGAACTTACCAGAATTGTAATCGCATCTTCAACATTGAAAAAAAATAATTGGGTACTTCAAATTTTGGTGAATAATTGGAATACTTTTCATCACGACTCTCATTGCTGTCACATGAAAAAGCCTAGAAAACTGACGATTCCATTGGTTCAAATGCTTGCATGGAAAAGTTGTGAAATTTTGGTGTGACAATTATGTTATGGCTTTCAATCTGATTCGGGATGACATCAACTATTGGAAAAATATAACTTTTCCGGCTGTAAATTCATCTTCGACAGGCTGTTGGAAAATGATGAAAAATGAGAAGTTATCTTCTGCGATCTGGCACCAATGCTTCGGGTCATCATCATTCATTCCATTCGTATGAATTTGTCACGTTGGAATATATTTATCGACGCTTCTGTTGGAGTGTGAAATATGAAAAATCGTTCAATAAGCTTCTTTCCGGCCAGTGGTGTCGAATCAGTTTTGATTGTTGGCGCCTGTGCCGATTCTAGTCGCGTTCCAATTATTTCTGCTTCGGGCATCAGCTTTCCCCTTTTGCGTGTTGTTGGTTTCCTGAAGCTTAAGGGTTTTCCAATAAGAAGTGTCATTTTAAATAGCCCGCTATTTCGGTAGATGTCACGTTTGAAGCTGTAATTTTTTGACATTTGACAAGTAGAAACTACGCCATTTATAAAAATGGAACGATACACGCTTCAAGAAAGCATCGAAATTCACTATAAAAATGGTGAAAATTTGAAAGAGACTCGAACATTTTTTGGTTCAGACCGCAATGAAGAAATTAGTGGAAATATTTGAGCTGTTGGGACAAGCTATTGATGTGAAGAATAAAATTCGTGCACGTCGCTCAAAAACAGCCCGAATATTGCTGCTCTGTAGCCGAAAGTCTGTAAGAACAGTTACGGTGAATGGATTGTGCTATCGAGAGATGATTAATGATTTTTTATGGCCGAATTGGATAGTATTGATCTGGACAACGTTTACTTCCAACAAGACGGCGCATCGTGCCACAAAAGCAACGGACCGGACCGTGTTATCTCTCGAATTGGCTATCGAGACCTTGTGATTTAACGCCTTGCGACTTCTTTCTTTGGGGCCACGTAAAAGAAAGGTCTACGCTAGGCTGCCATAAATGTCATCTACCGGGACAAGTGGTACAAAATAGGTTATACATATATACCGTGCAAAAAACTCATCTTATAGATCTTATAGGTGTTATACTACAGGGTTACATGATAGTATATCACAACTGGAGGGGGTGAATCTACATATAAGTTTAAGAAAAAAAGTTTATATAAACATGGGTCCGTAAAAGCTTCGTTACGGAGCTGCAGGGGGTTGAAATTTCCTAAAAAAATTGTTTTTTTTGAATACTCCTGCAGTTTTTGAGATATGCATTCCAAATTTAGAATGCGAGCTATTTTCAACAGTCTCCATCAGGGTGTTTTATTTTTCGGAACCATGTCTCCTATTTCCCTCTCAAACTTTATTGCGGTACGCCACTGATCAGCGTGAAATCAATATTTGATATCTTCGTTCAATTTAAAAACTTTTTTGACTCCTATAATTTGTTCGTATCTCTAACCGTTTTCCAGTAAACAATTATTGAACTATTATATGTTGATATCGAATTTAAGTTTAGTCTCAGATGACGAGCTATCAAAATAAAAGCAAATTTTGGGCATACCTATCGAGTATTGCTATTATTTTTTTTTATTTAGCGAATAACATACAATAATTCAATATTTTTTTCTCGAAAACAGTTAGATATTCGAAAAATTATAGCTAACAAACAACCAAATTCAAATACTGACCGGGACAATTGAATAATCGACGGGGACACCGGGACTCAATGCTTCAAACCGGGACATGTCCCGGCGGCCACCGGGACGTATGGCAGCCTATTCTACGCCATAGCCCAGCGTCGATTCAAGACCTCAAAGATGAAATTCGTGAGCTATCGAGGACATAGGGCAGTCATTTTGCTATTTGGTAAAAAAATTTCATTAAAAGGATATGGTCCTGTAAGCGTGGTCGGGGTGGTCATTTGCCTGATGTTATTTTTCACTATTAACGGCATTGCTTCTTCTTTATAGTGAAATAAACATCAGATAATTTTTTATTGAACATGGAATGTTTCTTTGAATATCGAAGTAACATCTTCTATTGGAAAACTCTTCAGTTTGTAATTTACGTATTGTGAACCGACCATGTTCTGCTCAAATCACTCTGTACGGTTCATTTATTAAGAATTCGAGGTCGAAATTAATTCGGTTCTGTTGGAGTGTGAAATATGGAAAAATCATTCAATAAGCTTCTTTCCGGCCAGGTGGTCGAATCAGTTTTGATTATGGCGCCTGTGCCGATTCTAGTCGCGTTCCAATTATTTCTGCTTCGGGCTTTTGCGTGTTGTTAATTCCCGGAAGCTATTATTGGGCGCTTGTTTATAGGCTACAACGTATAGTTTTCGTCACATAGTTTGTAATTTAGGAATTTTGAGCCGAACGGGTCCTCAAATCACTCTGTACGGTTCGCTTATTCAGAATTCGAGGTCAAAAAGAATTCTGTCCGGCCATTAAAACGAGATTTGTCAAATGGAAAGAAATGCGTAAGTATAGCAAACAGATATTCCGTTTTTTGGCTTTTCTACAATTTATTGACGGTTCTGTTGGGCTGTGAATATGAAAAGTGGGTTCTTTCGATAACCTGAACTTCAAAATCTTAAATGAGTATTAATCTAAATCAAAGGTTTCAATCGAAGACTCAGTGGAATGAATATTCATTATATTATGGAAAATATCAGGCGGATTCTGTTTTATAGATACACCTTGTAAAAATAAATCATACTTTCGCGATATGGGTTATGTGAAACATTGCCTCAATGTCATTTTCATTCGACAGTTTTTCTTGTATCTGCAAAAATGAATATTTTATGTAATGTTCTCAAATTGTTCATATGTAGGTATACCCTCCAACCTATTCATTCTTTCTGAAATAATGAAAAAAATAATATCTATATGTACATCAACCACTCTTAATCCATTTACGAATATAAGCGAGGATAGACGCAACAATTTCAGTATGCAGATTTCCAATAAACCGAATATTTGCTGTCATAAAAACCATAAACGTAAAATCGCCGCATTATCAAGTCCAGACCTGAATGAAACTGAATCCATCGAATGAGGTAATCAAAACATGACGCTATAACAACACATTTGATTCCAACTTAGAGTCGTAATCCGAATACTAAATGCGCCGACGATTAATTTTTAGAACTGATTCATATACGCTTGAAACGCTCGCAATCGAAGCAGCGAATTAATACAAGCATGAGTTTGAATCCTTCACTTCTCTCTCACTCACAAATATCGGAAATCAATAAAGATGAAACATACAAGGTTAGGCGAAATTCTTCAATAAAATTATTATCTTTTGAATAAGTGACATGACACATTAATTGATTTCGAATTGAATGCATTTTTTGGCATTGAAATAAAAATTTTTTCTTTAACCCCTTAGGTGCAACCTTACCAATTCTTTTTCTCGAAAGCCAATGGCGTGTGTAGACTCGTTGAAAACCTTCTAACACTTAACAGCTAGAGTGCTACCATACTATTTTCCTTTTTATATTACTCATATGGTTATCAGGAGATAAGACAAAAATTATTTTTGTAGGACGCTGTATTGGACGTCGTGGTACAATTGAATGGCCACCAAGATCCTCTGACTTAACGCCACTAGATTACTTTCTCTGGGGATTATTCGAAGACAAAGACCGGCTAATATTGAAAATTTTAAAAATAGCATAACTGTGTAAGCAAATAACATACCAGCTAAGACATAAGTTTGTCACACGTTTTCCATATTATTCCGAAAGTGAATTCGAAATTTAGGATGAAATACCACTGTTCAAATCTATGGGAGATAATTACCCTTCAATTGGGTCCTGTAGCGGTCTTAGAAGAACAGAAGATTCGTAGAATCTTACGAATCTTGACTTGGAATGCCAGACCTGGTATAAAACACCACCCTCCTGCCCAAGAGCATGAATTAAGTATACTTAATTCATATTTTGTATCAGAACATTGAAGGTTTTTATTCGTATAGTTTTAAGTTTCAATTTTGTAAAAAAACGGCAAGACAGGGTTTTTTCTACTGAGGTTTTTTCCTGAGCTCTGATATCATACGCAAAACTAGTCTGGTACCCCGTTTTGCACCAACCTCAGCTAGGGAATTTTGTTTCATGTATTGTATATGTTAGCTCTCATTCCAAAAGAATATATATACTAGCTGATACCATTTGGATTTCCTTAGACGAGTTCTGCCATTGCCTAGGAGCATGCTAAGTAGAGGGTGGAGGGCATTTTCAGCATCGACTACTTTAAATTCAATCGTAGATAGCACTAAGAAGGTATTGATGTTTTTTATTTCCGAAGAGTTTTGTCTTATTTTCTAATAATACTTTGGAACTATTTCATCTGCTAAGAACTTCCAACGAGCCTATTACGAAATATATTTGCATTTGAAGTTGAAGATTTAGGTGCAGTTGCATCTGAAAGATTGAAGAAAATATTTGATTTTATTATTATATTACACTCAATTCAAAAACTATTCACGGTTTTCAGCTGTTTTTGTATCATTGATTCAAAAGATATTAATTTCATTTAGTACCAACCCCGAATATCCAGCACTGTAGATTACGTTGGGTTAATATAAGGCATTATTTTCCACTTCAATTGTTTTACAGCTTTTTCTATAGACAGAAACACTACTACTGATTATTCTCCATTTTTCATATAAGTATCTGTATAATTGCCACAACAATTTATTCAGAATTTTTCTCTCCAAGTTATACCTACGGAGGTAAATTAGAGTGTACTTAACCGAGCTTGCAATAAACGCAGAATGAGCAATTTGTGAGTCCACCTAGAATACTCGTTTCGCAGATAATGTGTAGAGAGCAACCCTGTAAAACGATTACCGAGATTTATTATTGCCTGAAAATACAACGTACTCGTAGGATTTATAAGTAACCGTGACTCAACAACGTGTAATTGTGCCAGAACTGTGAACTGTTATAGGAGTAACCATTTCAAGAGAAACATCACTGCGCTTTTTAAAATGAGTTCAGTATGAGGCAGTTATAGGTGAAGCATAAAATTTATATCCAATAGGTGTTGATCTGATAAGATATAGTGAAACGGTAGTGTCAAATAATAGTTTTATTTCTTTGGTAAATACATATTTCATATCTCGTTCCGTCGCTTCGATATTTTGGTTTATGAGGACTACAATAAAACATGAACATTTATTGATAAAAACTGTAAACTGGATTCAGAAACGTTTGTTTCCTTTCATAATATGACGAGATATACTAAATATCTGCCTGATTGGTTTTTAACGACTTAATCGTCAACCTCTTTCAGGTACCATTCGTCATGGAAAAAACACAATCAATGTATAATTAACATGAAAAAATTTAAGGAAATTACCTAAATAAGCTAGCCATCTCGAACTATGAGATTTGGCGGTTGAGTATGACGTACGCGTCAGCATTTATTTCATTGGTTGAATCGATATTTAAAATGATGCCACTGGCAACTCTGTTGTGAATCGTTATCCCCACTAATTATGCTTGCTCGTACGATTATAAAAGTAACATTTGCAATATTCAATTAAGAATTAATTACTAGCAATTTTCAGTGACAAATGGATTAATATATGTACAGTGGAACTTCCCTTTAACGAACGTGGTTTCAATCTAACCATTACGCTAGTGAGCAAGTTGTGGAAAAATGTCAAAAGGAAGTGCTTAAAGTTGAATGATAAATTTAAATTTTAGTGAAGTCCACTGCAACATTGCCGACTATAGAAAAAATTTCTGTATAACGAAATTTCTTTATAACATATTTTTTTGCGGATTTAGCTCTTTCGTTATAGCGAAGTTCCACTGTATTTACATTCAACACTATTCTTAAATGCACATCAATTCCGTAGGGAGGGCGTGACATTCAACCTAGAGATTCTTATTAGAAAGTGTGTTTTTGGACGTTGTAAACGACGATAAAACGTTATTTTCAGAGAGAAACAAGCCAAAAGCTCATCCAAAAGAATCACCTTGAAGTACGTCAAACTCTAGTTCCTACCCTGACCACAAAATTCGAACCGAAAGATAACGTTTTCCAGGCTTCCTGCCCTGTGACCACAATATATGGAACGCTTACCACCCACCAGTCAGTATAACTAAAAAGTCTTTGCGTAGAAGTACTGTATTCAAGAAAAAACAATTTCAATAAACATTTTTACCTACCATAAACCAAAACGCAAAGTAATGAACCCCAGAAGCAGACAAAACATTCTCATCCAAAGATCCACGCTGGAACACCTTCAGCTCTGGTTCCAATCCTGACAAGGAAAAACAAACCCAAAGATAATGTTCAGCAGACTCGCTGCCTATATGACGTCACATGGCATGTCAACTACCATTCAGTATAAATAAAAGCTGCTTAACATCGCAGAAAGTTAGGCATTCACGGAAGAATTCCAAAAAACATTTTCACCTTCTATGAAACAAAACGCAAAGTAATGAACCTCAAAAAGGAACGGTATACGTGGGTAATTCAAATTAATTAATAATGGATAAAGAATGAAAAAGATCACAAATTGCAACAACCCCTAGATTCTATGCACCTAGTGCACGTTTATCGGAAATGATTGTTAGAATACCAACATGTGGCGAAGGAAAATCGATATTGAACAAGTCGAATTACAGACATTTTGGCCAAGCGATAGCACGTTCTATCGCAGAAAGAAGCAGACAAAACATTATCATCCAAAGATCCACCCTGGAATACCTTCAGCTCTGGTTCCAACCCTGGTAAGGAAAAACAAACCAAAAGATCAAGTTCAGCAGACTTCCTGTCTATATGACGTCACATGGCATGTCAACCACCATTCACTAAAACAAAAGCTCCTTTACATCGCAGAAAGTTAGGCATTCACGGAAGAACAATTCCAAAAAACATTTTCACCTGCTATGAACCAAACGCAAAGTAATGAACCTCAAACAGGTACGGTATTCGTGGTAGTTCAAATTAATTGACAATGGATAAAGGAACGAAAACAGATAAATATACAATGATCACAAATCACAACAACCTCGACGTTCTATGCACCGAGTGCACGTAACCGGAAATGAGCGTTAGAATACCACCATGCGAAAAGGGAAAATTGATATTGAACAAGTCGAATCGCAGACATTTCAGCCAAACGATAGCACGTTCTTTCTCAGAGAAAATCAGACAAAACATCCTCATCCAAAGATCCCCCTGGAATAACTTCAGCTCTGGTTCCAACCCTGACAACGAAAAACAAACCAAAAGATAACGTTCAGCAGACTTCCTGCCTATATGACGTCACATGGCATGTCAACCACTATTCAGTATAAATAAAAGCTAATTTACATGGTAGAAAGTTAGGCATTCACGAAGAACAATTCCAAAAAACATTTTCACCTGCTATGAAACAAACGCAAGTAATGAACCTCAACAGGTACGGTATTCGTGGGTAGTTCAATTAATTGACAATGGATAAAGGAACGAAAACAGATAAATAACAATGATCACAAATCACAACAACCTCGACGTTCTATGCACCGAGTGTACGTACCGGAAAATGAGTGTTAGAATACCACCATGCGAAAGGGAAAATTGATATGTTGAACAAGTCGAATTACAGACATTTCCGCAACCGGTAGCACTTCTTTCTTAGAGAGAAGCAGACAAAATATTATCACCCAAAGACCCACCCTGGAACACCTTCAGCTCTGGTTCCAACCCTGACAAGGAAAACAAACCAAAAGATAACGTTTAGCAGACTCCTGCCTATATGACGTCACATGGCATGTCAACTACCATTCAGTATAAATAAAAGCTCCTTACAACGCAGAAAGTTAGGCATTCACGGAAGAACAATTTTCAAAACATTTTCACCTGCTATGAAACAAAACGCAAAGTAATGAACCTCAAACAGGTACGGTATTCGTGGGTAGTTCAAATTAATTGACAATGGATAAAGAACGAAAACAGATAAATATACAATGATCACAAATCACAACACCCGACGTTCTATGCACCGAGTGCACGTAACCGGGAAATGAGTGTTAGAATACCACCATGCGGCGAGGGAAAATCAATATAGAACAAGTCGAATGACTCATACCGCAATTTTCAACACCCTCTGCGAGTCGCCAGGGGCGGTTACAGCCAGGCCGACTAGACGTCTGGTCTAGAGATGCACCGAAAAGATATGACGCGCATCTTTCTTAATTATGGGGAAATCCGAGGAGAAGGACCATGGGCTGTGATTCATTTCGAGTTCAACAAACTTATACTGAATTTAATTCCTTTTAAGGGCTTCAAAACTATCTAATTTAAGCGTGGGCAGCTCCTGGTCTGTAAACCTTACTCGCCCTTAGAGTATTTGACATTTTCTTTGAGAAAAAAATAGGGAAAAAGCATGGATGTGAGTCTAAAGATCTCCCACATTTTCTCACTTCCAGAAAATACTTTCACTATAACACCCTTTACGAATTCAACTTTTATTTCCAAACACTAAACCTTCACATTGTAAAGTTTACGAGTTATTGCTTTCGGAAATGGCCTCGATCGAACGTAACAACTTTCAAATTTTCAGGGTAGGTTGGGTAAGGTTGTAGATTCGATAATTTATCACAAGTGTTGATTTCATTTATGATATCACCAGTTCAATTGGTTGTTCTACTTTGTTTTTTCAAATTTGAACGTCTGTTCAGTTCTAACTCAATTTCACTTCGACATCTGATGTTTTTGGTCACAATTCTTCGAAAAACTTTGGTTCACCAACAGCATAAGGGTCTAAGGGCCGTATTCATAGTCATCCCTCAAGATGAGTGTGAGTGTCAGATCGTCCTTGGGTAGCTGAAGCCGTTTCATAAAACATACTCATTTAATGGGTGCCAGCGCCTTGCCTCAAGTTGTGGCTAACAAAAATTTCACTCCACTCACTGAGAATGCTTTATGAAACGGCTACAGCTACTCAAGGGTGATCTGACACTCACTCTCACCCTCAAGGGCGAAACTATAAATACGGACCTTCACAAGACAAGTAAAAGGAATATTGAAGATATAAAGATTTACCAACTATAGTGTTTTCAAAATATTTTCCTTAATCGTCCATGGGCTTTAACCATCATATCACGTTTTTGCTTTTCTCTTGTATAGGTTGGCCTGGAAGTACTGACCCTGATCAGTCAAAAAGGTCATAAAGATTTACCAACTATAGTGTTTTCAAAATATTTTTTTTCCTTAATCGTCCATGGGCTTTAACCATCATATCACGTTTTGCTTTTCTCTGTATAGGTTGGCCTGGAAGTACTGCCAGACTGATCAGTCAAAAAGGTTTGCACCAACACGTTGCATTGGTACCTATAGTTTTTTTTCGATGACCTATAAATCCGATTCACATAATCAACAGATATCAGAGTTTCCTTGCCGATCGTTGTTGTGATATCTCACGACATAATAACCTGTAAGAAGCCCTGAAAGAGCCCTTACTTTTTCCTCGGTAACGATCAGATTATTGAGCATCTTTGGTAACTCGAATTATCATCTTAACATGTTTTCAACTTAATCCAATAAAAGTTTTTACTTTTCTCAGTCATCGACCCCTGCTTCAAGCGAAATCAACATAAAAATGTCTGTCTAGTGCAGCTAGTGTCCACTTTTTTTATTGCAAGGCATTCATATAGTTTGCGTGTACATTTCGTGTAGTGGTCACATGGGTGCAGCTATCTAAGTGAGGTTATATCGATGAGAGACCTCTGTAGGATAATATATAATATAATAATATAAGTAATCACGAACAAGGATAAGAAGAAATAAGTTGTATGCTTTGCGTTCATTGGTTGAGTGTAAAAACGTGTAATTTGCACATTGGAATCATGTAATTGTAAAGTTTGATGTTGGCAACACTGCCCAATCTCCTCGTATGAATGTTCCCAATAATAACACAAGTTTTCTAGTATCGGTAGATATATGCTTACAAATTGGCTTTGATTGTTTAGTAGTGGAATAGTATCTCTTTATGTTGCTTCTTGCCACTGTAGCACTCTATTGACTTGATTGTTTTCGTCGAATTGAAGTGTTCTTTCGAAGCATTCTTCATGATCATAGGTTCAGAAATTCAGTCATGATTCTAATTAGATCTATTTTGTAGAACAAAAAACAACAAATTGCAATTTTATGACCCATAACAGCAATTACTGATATATTAATTTCATTTGTTTAGTTATGTCTTAATTTCATCAATTATATTTTTTTCAGTGAATTCTGACATTTTGTTCACAAATTGCATGCTCCGATGCATCCTGTTTCCTGTTTGTGCACGAAACACTCTGGAAAGATTTATCATAGAAGACATCAAGTGGCTGTTAACGATCTTCGGGGATAAAGTTGCTCAATTTGTCATATTTTCTGAGACGATCCACACGAAATTTCGAACCGCTTCTCATACAAAAGGTTACATTCTTTTCCAACAAACTTCCATTTGTTTGGAAACCGCTGGCTCTTATCTGCTCATTTATAAATTGCCTTCTTAGATAGGCGTATCATTTTCGTGAATCATTGAATATTTTACTTCAGTCTACTCTAGAAGTTGCCACAATACTGATAATTTACATTATGCATCACATAGTTTTCCACACATTCAAACCCTAATTTGAAAATACACGTGAGTTTTCCGGATCAACAATCGAAATATATAAAATATTATGTATTGGTTCAGAGCATCGGACTAGCAATCGGTAGTTTTCTAGTTCGATTTTATATCGGTTGCTTTCACCATTCACTGACGAGCCAACAATAAGCAGATTGTATCTGAGGTGGCATAAGTACATAGTATGAAAGCCTACACATATCACAACTCATTATCCTAACAAGCGCATATATTCGGAGCATTAGCGAAGACTGAAAGTTACTCTCTTCAAATTTTATTGAACAAAATTAATTATTCGACGAAATCAAATTTTATAAAAAGATACGTACAAATTATGACTCAGTCGAGTCTTTTGACTCTATTGATGGATTGAAAATCCAACAATGTAATTCAAATTCTCGTTAAAATGCAAAATAAACTAGCAATATGTTCAATTCGACAGAGTCAATTGTTCGTTTATTGCACGTGATACGTTCTGATAGTTTCATAAATTGAAAAATAAATTGAATTCACCCTTTTACTGATGGAATCCAACTTCTATCGATCTTGACCTACGAGGCGCGAAAAAACTCGTATTGATCGATGTTTCAGCCTGCGTTTCACGTTTTTCTATTTTAAAATGTAATCGATTCATTGGAAGAGTGAGCAACCACCAACGTTTCTGTTATACAGTTTTTTGCTAGATACACAGTGGTTATCTCTTTCTGACCAGATGTACAGGGTGTTCCAAACACATGCGAAAAACTTCAGGAGGTAATTTCTCAAATCATTTTATGAAAACCCGTTCCATAAATTTAGGTCGGGAATGCATTGTCTCCAAGACTGTTGAAGTTGACTGAAAGAAATGGTATTCTACTGAGATATTTTGAACTACCATTATTTTTGAAATATTCGTTCAATTTATAAAGAAAAAATCTCTTCTGTTTTTTTTCTTTGTGTTTCAATGTGAGAAAATAAAACTTTACGTTTAAATTTTTAATTTTTAAGGATACATGAAATCGAATAAAAGGCAGAATAATTTTTTGTCCATAATTGAACGAAGTTAAACTTTAACACCCTGTATCTTGGAAATAATGTACTTCCGGACTTTAATCAATCAACAGTTTTGAATTCCAAAGAAAACTCGACGTACGTCATTTTATACAGAGTGAAACAAAATCTGTTTTTTTATCCTAACTTCAGAACCACCTCTTGTGTGTTCCAGTTGTTCCTTTACGTGATTTCTTACTTCATCATCAAGACACATCTTCTCCTAACAATTCAATTCTTCATTCATAACATAAGCTCAAGTTTTGTTAAAGATACAGGGTTTTCAGGGCAAAATTAAACTCCACAATTTCGCTATGGCTATAAAAGTACTTACACAAATTTAACCTTAAATCTGAACGTTATGAAAATAAACTGAAAACTGAGTGAAAACATAAAACAAGAAAAGTTTCAGCGAGACTTGTTGTTCGGTATGCACCGTTTATTGGAGAGTATTTCCTGCTAATGCTTTACAATGCCCGACCGCATCAACCGCATATGGCTATATTGCCAGGGAGTATTTAGCTAAGGTTGATATCCAAGCATTCATCTGGCCTGCTCTAAGACCAGATTTGAACCCAATTGGGCATGTTTGGATGCTCTTGGGAGGAAAATTCGATCTTGCGAACCAACTCCTGAAAAGGAGTCTGCTGGGCAGAAACACGCTATGTTTTTTGGCTTCTCATTATGCCAGAATTTTAGGTAGAATTTGTTGAAGAACTGTTATAGGCGTAGTATCTTCTATCAGTACTCCTCACATACAGTTTGTGATCAATGTATAAATGGGTTCATGTTTATGTATTAAATCCCAGAATTTTAATTTTCAGAAATTTCCTTCTGAATGAAAGATTTTAAACAAAATTACGTATTTATGATTCGTTGAATGAAATATTCCAACACGCCCCAGCTAAAATATGAAAAAAGTTTTCTACACAAATTATTCGAGTAGGTACTACTGTTTCACCCTATTTGGTTAATGTCTTTTATTCAGCACCATTCACGATAATTAAAGCTTCATTAATACCATAATAACAAACGATCCGCTAAACCCAATTTCGAGCCTCTTAATGAAGGGAACGATAATAAAGTGCACAGGCAATTAGCCTTTTCTTATGTAACCATAATTACTACCACTTGAATAGACAGACCCAAATAGTTTCTGGCCATTTTGATGTTGTTTTCAGACCGAAATTTCATGAATGCATATTCAAATTTCGACTGAGGTATTCGATTATTTATTCAGGATTATATGGAAACCCAATTCCAGCAATATTTTGCTCCTGTTGCGCTATTTTTGTCCAAAAAACTTTTCTCAAGCTTATGCCCAAATACAGGTGAATAAATCATGGAAAAAATTTCTTTCGTCAGCATGGCAATTTCATCGTACCAAATATCGAGAACAGTATTCTAATTTTTGAGTGATTCATTATGAAGATTGTACTGATTAGTCTATGGTTTTACCAGAATCCCCTAGCTAGATCTATGAATTTCGAAGGATTTAGGAGAATCAGTTGTTTTTTGTACAGGCTTTGAGCAGTTTAGATCGAGTCAATTATGGGCAAAGTGGTAAAAAACCGAAATTTAATTTCAATTGAAAAATATTGAAATATGATGATATACTGAACTGAATGTTTCTGGATTGAATATGTCCTTAAATTGACTAAGCACTGGTTTTTTATGTTTTGGTATGAATTTGTCCCGAATGAAGTCACATTAGTGTAAGTTAATATGAGGCTCCACCAATATCAGAACGACAGGATCAAAAGTTGAGTAGGTTAATAAACTAATTCGCCAAAGTTTAAATTCACTTTATTCTGATTATATAAGTGCATCATTTAATTGATAATTTTACTCCAGAAGTTCAAAATGAGTAGATTTAGGCTTTTTCGAACTACATACCAACTAGACTCAGTTACCAACTATAATAGATTTTATGAAACAGGGTTATCACTTCCATTTGTAGATAATGGTAACTTTGGTAAATAAACTGAAACATTCAGTGTGTATGTAGAACCTTTTTATCTTTTACTTTTAAATTATATATTCATTTTCAACAGCTTTCAAGTAATTAATTGTATCTACAAACGGACGAGAATGTAGGAATTTGTTGGAAAGAATTGAAGCAACCAAGAAGTCATAGAAAGTGCAAGTATACAATTTATTTCACGTGATATTTAAAAATAAATAAAAACACAGTCCGTTATTTTTATGGAAGAAAACTGTTACTACAAATATTTTCATGATTTTGAAGTAAGTTGTTTCGGAGGAATGTGAATTTTTTGTCGAAAAAGACTAACTCAAATAGTAATGATGATTCATTAAATAAACTTCCAGAAATGGAACAAAGAGCTAATGCTACCATAAAGAATTCTTTGCCAAATAATATCAGAACGAATATTGAGATTAGTCGATTAACTTATTTTTCTGTACTTCTGTAATAGTTTCATTAAAGTCGGAAACATAAGGTATAATATACAACTTGCGATGATGGTTATCAAGGGCGTAGCCAGGGGGGTTTTGGGGTTTCATACCCCCCCGAAATGTTCAGAGTATTTTTTTTATTTAAAACTTGCGACCCTCACATTCCCGGCACCTACAAAGTCAATTGCCAAAATGTCAAAACCCCCCGAAATTAATTCCTGGCTACGCCCTTGATGGTTATAACTCACTTGAGGAATAATATCACTCGTCTGCGGCTGTGCCTTTCACCTGGGTGAGTTATGACCCACAAAACTGATCGTTGAATAATTAGTATTATGTTTGTCTACCAAAACACAACTAAGTATTTTGCTTCTACATATTTCATAGTATTGAGTATTCTGTAAAGCCTCATCTAACTTAGTGAGATTCATTCATTACAACTGAAGAATTAGAGAACATTCGTACTGAAAACAAACCTTCTTGGAATCGAATAGGCAAATAATTATGACTTACGAGGTGCAACATCACCTTTATTTTAATAAGAATCACAATCTATTGTTACTAGACGAATTGCTAAAACGAGCAGAAATCTTACTCAGAATACCCACTGGTATTTTTCATCGAGATATAATACTATCCTATCTCCATGGGTGTTTTTTTAATGAGACTAACCGCCTTATAATTCAAATTAAATTCGAGAGCATCCTCGTTCAAGAAGGAGTTTATTTCACAGACGTTCCCACTTATTCATTCTACGCCCACTATAGAGTGTCACAGTTTTGGTATCAAATAATAAAATCTTTAATTTATTTCATGTATTATAATGTGGAACGAACGTTTTCAGATCTAGCGGAAATTACACAGAAGTCGATTCGAATAGGTACTGACCAGCGGAATGGTGAAGCTTCACCAATTTTCTTCATTCGGCTTGGCTTAAAAGATACATGCTGTTGAACGAAACACTTATGTTTTTGTGTTACAGTCTTGACTTGGTTATTCGGTATAAAAAAATTTTGTCTGACGTGTTTCACGAATACTATAACATTTTCAGATTATTTCTTTTTGAGTGCTCGTTCTACTCAAACGAGTGCTATATAGTTTTACCAACATGTCTGTTATTTTCGATATTTGAGCCGAAAATGGTCTCAAACGATAGGGTTCACTTCCTGATGACAAATTCGTGGTCACATTGAATTCTGTCCGGGGGCTGTCTGGTCCTCTGTTAGCACAATAACTTTCGAAGCATTGTACTAGAGACTTGAAATTTTCAGGATGAGTTCAGCTTCCAATGGTTCGGTATATTTCGTTAACCAACCCAATCGTACAGGGTATTTTTTTGTGAATGCGAATCGGTATTTTGAATGTTAACAGAACCATAGAAAATTAAATTGGAATATTGAAAAAATAATCTTAATATTTCCATAACAGAATATCCGACTAGAGGGAAATTCAAATTGAGAATGAAAACTACTATACTGAATGTT
>CM024241.1:43482978-43528527 GCA_013421045.1 Propylea japonica
TTTTGTTTTGTAGTCAGATTTTAGGGAAAACAATATTAACATCACCGAAATACGCTAGCGGATTCAACGATTGAGTGTGACGTACGCGTCAGCGTTCATTTCATTGGTTGAATGTTGAATTACAGTTTACAATGATGTTAACTGGTCCCTCCTGTTGTGAATCGTCATCCCCACTAATTTCTTACACGTGCGTCATCATAAAACGACATTTGAACTTACGAAAATTAGTTCACTTGGAATTTTAAGTGAATCCTTATTCCATGTAAGGTACATTGGAAGTAGGTTCTTGAAGTCTGTAGAACGATTCAAAATAAACAAGACGAAATAAATCTAGTCGATATGACCAGAAACAGAATATGATTACTCATTTCAAACAGGAAATAATAAACTCGAATTTCCCAGCAATATACCAATGTATGGTTTTGGTAAGATCAAACTTTTCAATCGCTATCGCGTCCTTCCTCGCAATCTACATCGACCTTTCTTAAAACGGAAGCCGTAGACCGAAATAATTCAGCATCAATAATTCAGACGATTCCAAGGTAGTTTTCGGAAAACACACAGTGAAATAGCATTCCATTTATATCTCGGTGCGCAAATAAATACGGGAGGAAGGATAATTCTCTTAATAACGCTCGCAGTCGCCGTGAAACTTTAAAATTCAGGACGAACGTCCTTGTGTCTGAGACCGTTGAACAGCAGAACGCAAATACAACGTTGCAACGCGGGCTGCACAAATCATGTATTCTAATGGGCTTATGTATTTTACATGGAATCCGTCAGATTTGCATACGCCACTAAGTGATTCTTTTTGCCGCTTCATTGATGCAAGAAGCCCCACTTGAACGTAAAGATTCGCTACGTATCTCGGCTATACGAGAAGATCGGATTGCGACGACTTCTTACAGGGGTTACTCGTCAATACTTAGCTAGTATCGACAATATTAAATTCTAGACTTCGCCTTACTTCAGTTCAGAGACACAAAATAAACAACAGTGCCTAAATAATTACTTTCCTGCACTATTTGCTTCTCCGAAAGTTTAACTTTCTAACCATCTTCGGATAAGTATATATTTGTTGAATACGTGAACTATAAAACTTTCAAAATAAAATCAATACATTTGCTCGCTTACATAATTAGTTAAAAATTATGGATTATGCAATTTCAACCATGATACGCTTATTATTAATGCAATTTTTCATTTCAAAATGATCGAATTTTCACTGCAGAAAGATTATTCGAAAGCACAGAACTACTCCATTGAAACCTTATTATAAAATATTAAATTTGTATTTAAATTCATGAATAATAATTAATTGTCTGTACCAGTTATACTCACTGAAACTTTAATTTAACAATATTAAACTCTATTTTCCAAATACTTAGATATCTGAATATCGATTGAAATATAATCTGGGAGGATTCTGCATTTCTAAAAAACTTTTTAGGTTTTCAGTCCCAGTATCTGAAACAGAAATAAATAAAAAAATCAATTAAGATGAAATGCTCCTGCTCAAATCTTTGCACTGACAAATTAATGCAAAGATTTAAGCAGGAGGAGCATTTCATCTTAATTTGAAATTTTTTAATTATTTCTGTTTCAGAGACTGGCCAGTGAAAACCTAAAAGTTTTTTAAAACTTAGCTTTCTATATTTCTCGAACCTCAAATAATAAAACACGTGTATTTAACAGTGCCAGCAGTGGTTTAGAAATATTGATTGAAAACTTGTGACAACCTTTTCCTCCATCCAAAATATAATACCTATATTTTTTGACCAAGTTGGTATTTATCCTATACCACTGAGAGAACATAATATGTTCTCTCAGTACCAACAAAAATAGAAAAGGAAATAATGAAACGTTCGTGCAAAATGGGGATGCGCGGGTTCTATTAGAATGTAAGTTTTTTCTATGATTCTTCTTTGGCTGTCAATTGATATTAGGCCCTTTATTCAATTAAAAATAGCAAAATTGACATGTAGAATATTCCATATTAGAGAATGCTACATTTTCTGATACAAAAAACTCTGTAGATTTTGTCCAATGACACAAGTTACTGATTGAAAATGGACATCAGACCAAAGATAAACAACCCTCCCACGTAGACGATCCAATGTCAGTAGAAACGCAAATTTCACAACTGAAATTAATTTTTTATGATGAACGATGAGAGGCCAGTTATTCCGTTGAGTTTATCGAATCGATATTTCAACATTCGTCGATCTTATCTTCGCATAAACGTTTTATATCGTGGCCTTGACAGGGTCCGATTTCATGCCAGTTGTGTTGAAATTTTAATACGATAATCTCTTTCGCGATTAAAAATGCATTTATCTGCATTTCTCGCATTTCACGTGGTTAAAAACGAAAGATAATGCCAGACGCTTCGGAGTTTATCGCCGAGCAGTAAATTCATCCACAACCCATAAAATAAAATTTTTATTCGGAGAATACGTTCCGTACGAACAAATCATCGTCGGATTATGCTTCGAAACGCAAACTTCACACGTTTTATGTCCCGCAATAATAATTGCCATTTTAAGATTCAATGCTAAATTTCACCCCAATTTTACCAATTGAATTCCGACCCCAATAACGGAAACACAGTACAAGGGTGTTGCTTTTTATGTTTCGGGATTGGACAATTCTAGTATCAATTTATCATCATTATTGCATTCAATCATTTTGCATGATCAATATACACTTTATTTGTATTCATATTTTATGTATTTTTATTTCATAGGTATAACTTTGTTTAGGCAGAATATCTCAAATTTGTAAAATCAAAATTGTAGAGAGTACGGAATAAAACTTTTTGAAATGAAATATTATTATATTATGAAATATAATATAAAAAATTACATATTTCTTATTTTTCATACAAGAATATGAAGGTCAAATCTAAGGGTTCTTCAGGAAAGAGTTGAGAATTTTATAGATTCAATAGAGTGATTTTGTCATAATTATATATCGAAAACCGAAGTATCAGTGAGAAAAACATAATCAAAATACAACGATACAAAATCACAGCCGAAATCAGATGGGTAAACATAATGCTTTCGTGACCCCAAGAGCTGCCCTCACACTGACTCACCATAAACATTCTAAGAAAACCATATATTGATAAATGTAACCACAACCTTCCAAACTCAATTTATTCCACGAAAATTCAATATACTAAAAAACACGAAATTCACCTCCTTCCTCAGATGAATACATTCTCTATCCAAACACATTTATTGGATTGAACCACAAAAACGAACTCATGAGGTTAGATTGAATCGAAGAAGCGATTCGGATGACGACAAGACCAAATAAATCTTTCTTGAAGGATGACAAAGTTCAACATCCAAATGTAATGCAATATTGCACCGCTGCCTACCGTTAGAAATAAATTTCGTAGACGAGATCAGCGAATTCGACATCTATACAAAATAACGATACGATTTATGGGATATATCTACTCTATTCCAGATTTAAACATTCGGAAATAGATTTGGAGTATGCAAGACAAAAATTGGGACCGACCTTGCAACTTTTATAGCTTACTGCCTGTCTTTCGTGATTTGAATCTTTATAGCTCATCGGTATTCTAACCATTTTTATTTTGGCTTTGAAGTTTTTCTTCCGTTTGATTAATTTATTTTCGAAACTCAATATCCATGGATCCGAAATTATAATGTATACGATCAGTTTCAAGAAAATCCATTATATCGTTATTCAAGTATAATATTAATTTTTCTCGGAAAGGCATGAATATTTCTTCATTCTGTTAACGGTATTGGTAGAAGTCAATGTTGCCTTTAAGAATAAAGATGCCAGGCGTCGCAGCGCTATCAAGTTTTTTCTCCAGGAATATACCAATGACATGTTTCGTCGGTTACTAAAAAATGTTTATTTTATAAAATATAATATTTGATGAATATGATGATTGATAATTAATTTGATACAAGGTTCCCTTGATTTTAAGGAACACAATCAAAGCTATGTCTCTAAATCAGGGCATATTGTTACAATACAGAAAAAAATAAATGGAATAGAATCAACATGAAACACGCTGCAGGTCGCTGAAGCTATGAAATAGAAAAAAATGGTATTCAGAAGAAACATTCAGAATTAAATTATCCTTCGAATGACACAAAAAAAGGATGTTCCTGGGAAAAAACTTTGATGGCGCTGCGACGAATGGCATCTTCTTTTCTCCGACTTTTACGCATATCTCAAGTCAACATTGACTTTTAGCCAATACCGTCAGCAGAATAAAAAAATATCCATCCCTTTAAAGTAAAGTAAGTAAAATAAGGTTACCAAGATAAGTGAATCACCCTGTACACAGTGTTCTATAAATGATGCGGAAAATTTGAGGAATCAAATTTTCTGATTTTGGTGAAAATCTTTCAAGCTTTTGTCTGGAAATGTTCCGTTTCTCCAAATATATAAAAAAGTACTCGATACTTCCAATTTTCAAATCCATATTTCCGAAGAAAAAATAGTATTTCTTCTCCAGAATTAAATTAAATTTTACGATTCTTATCAAATGTTAAACGCTAGCACTTTTGTGCACTAGTATTCAATAAAATATTGGAAATCGTTTGTTTGTCACAAAATTAGTCCTGCATTTAACAATTTCATCTCCAGAGAACTTGTCAACAAATGAATGATTTGAATTGTCTGACTTCAAATCACTGAAAGATTAATACAATGAATTGACATTTTCATAAAAATAAAGTTTTCTGAACCATTTAATGATAGCATAATGATGACATTCATCTCATTTGATACATGGACCTATAATACTAAAAATAATAATAATTATTATAATAGTATTATAAATCTATGATTTGATATAATGAGAATATAGAAAATTTTATTTGATATTGTAATTATAAGAGTTGAATACGACTAAAAGCTGTCCGAAACTTAGATCTTGAGAAAAATAAGTAAATGCATGGATGATGATGTACCTAAAAGTTTCGGACCCTATACATGGCAATACTACGAAATTACATGGAACATGTTCTTGAATTTCTGGGGAGAATATCGTGATGACAGAAAACGAAATATAACAAATTGAATCAGTATCAAATTAAATGTCGGATGGGTCCTCACTTCAGGATGAGCGACGTAAGCAGGACAAAAAGTATCAATTCAATCTTATCAAGCCTGGAAACTTTTCTCGCCCGAGGCCTGTATATCTTAATTACAATCTTTATAGCTCGTCGGTTCGTCTCAACAATTTTCACTTTGTCTTTGAGGTTTCCCTACGAATTCCTTAATTTATTTCTGAATATCATTTCGACTTAATGAAGCCGCCTTACCGGGAAAGGGTAACCGGAAAACTTTGGGAATTCCGAGGAAAATACGTGCCTCGTCTCTTATTAGTTCTATTTTCGCCAACTTTTGATTCAGCGATTAGATTTCGATTCGGATTTCGTGTCTTTGCCCCACAAGCTTCAGATCGTTAAACTCTTGGAACTTGGGGAATTTCCGCTTTTTCCTATCCGTTTCGGTATTCAGAAATTGGCTATTTTCTCTAACTATTCCTTGGAATAATTCTATGAGGTGATGATAACACCGATTTAAATTCCGTTTTCTATACTTTCCTCTAATAGTTGCCCCTTTTCCGTGGTTATTTGAAGAATGTAATGCCGGTTTTTTGTGCTGAATTGGAAAACTGTATCGAGATCACTGAACGAAAAGAACTTACATAGTTCGAGGTTACTTTTACAATCAACATTGTTTGGGTGTGGAATCATATACGAATACATGCACACTACACTCATATAACAAAAAAAAGCCTTTTATACTACAAGATCAATTATTTGAATGATTGAAAATACGGAAGAAATATACCCAAGGTGTGAAATATTGGGACCAATCACTTGATGCAAGGATTAAGCAAGTCTGTGTGGTGGGCATTTGAATGACCACAGGTTAGGTCATAAAACTCTCATGTATATTATTTAGAAACTCAAATTATTCACCCCAAAAATTTTGTTACATTGAGCAGTACGAAGTTCCGCAATAACATTCGAAGACAATGAATAAAATTCAACCACCCAATTATCTAATGCCTTCGTAATCACAATCAAGCGCCATATTTTATCTATGAACCACTGAGATTTAACGCATCCTGATATTTGATTGAATGGTATTTTTAAGTCAAGAATAAGGAGGTCCAGATTTGAACCATGCGGAACTTCACTTCTGACTTCAGGGACCTGAATTAATTAATTCCTGTCTTTTTCTGCATCTGTGGTGTTTCAGAACATTTATTTTCAAAGTTCGAAACATATCCATGTCGTTATTGATTTATGGACGTGTGTTAGGTTTTCGATAGTTTTTCGGGTCGTCTGTTCAAATATCCGAATATGATGAATATTCAAAGTTTCAGTTTGCCTAACAAGAAACTTCAACGATAAAAACACTTTTCAGATTCGGCGAACTGGGATTTCTATAGAAGTAATTGTGTTTAATTTTGATGTAGACGTTTCAGAAGTTTACGGGAAATGATGAAAAAAATATAACATTCATCAAAAGAGTTCGGGAGAAAATCAATACTTAAAAATTCAATTTCCACTCCATTAACTCGCGTATAAAAAGTGAATGTTCACCGCAGCCGACTAATGGGTACCAATTTCCGGTGAAATATATTATCTCCTAAAATGCCAGGATCAACCTTGTGGAAAGCGTTTTTTCTTGAAAACATCATCACGGCAAATTCCTTACAAATTAAACCGATAACGAGGATTTTCGTCGAAACGCAAATTCGGAAAACACCGGTGACTCAAAAACATGTGATTTTATACATGCTCGAACAATAAGTACCAATTAGAACACCTACCGCACTCTATCGGTGTTGCCAACATGACTAGCGCGGTTCATTAATCCACGTCGACAATAAAACGAGACATCGAGCATCCGGTTTTGCTCGTTTCATTCAAAAATAATTGGAGAATTTAAGATATGATCCCTGCTTTCAATTGTCAGGAAAACTAAACTTGAACTGCAATACACTTCATTCTCCTTAATTGCTTGATATGAGACTCTGGAAAGGAGTGGTGATTAGTATAGTGGTTTTCCTAATGTCAGTGACCATAAAGAAATTTTTTACACCTCCATTTTTAGTTCTTTGATCAATCGTAAAGTTTTATCGAGATGGGTCGACAATATAATTGCATTTCAGATAATGTGTCGTGTCAGTTGGTATTGTGTTAAATCAATATGATAAATAATTAGAGAATTTAAGACATGATCCCTGTTTTCAATTGCCAGGAAAACTAAAACTTGAACGAATACGCTTCATTCTCCATAATGCTTGATATGAGACTCTGGAAAGAAGTGGTGATTAGTAAAGTGGTTTTCCTAATGTTAGAGACCATAAAGTAATTTTTTACACCTTCATTTTTACTTTTTGATCAATCGTAAAGTTTTATCGAGCTAGATCGAAACTATAAGTGCATTTCAGATAATGGTGTCGTGACAGTTGATTTCGTGTAAAATCAATATGATAAATGCAAGAAGCAGCTCGAGTTAATGGCCGCATTTAGGACCATGTTGTTGTTACAGAAAATAACTCATAACGCTATAATAGTGACTTGAATAAGTTACATGCATCATGCGATAATATATATCATGATGGATATTTTTCATTTCTCATTTGGAAGTTGAAATAATCTTGGCTTTCTAGTAGTATGTACAGTATTTTTCAACTGAATACCAATCATTGCTGAACACACATATACATCAATATCAGATGAAAAGATGTCAGAAAGATTCACATACATTATTTTGGGTGTAGAAAAAGTCCAATGTAAAGACCTCCATCTTTTCACCTCTTTTATAGTAGTATTACTCAATTCAGAAAGCTTTATTATGAATTTTAATACACCGACAAGATGGATTTTATTCTATCGGTGTTAGTATAATTTTTTCCATTGATGATCGATTATTAGAATATGAATTGAATATCCATAAAATATAAAGCATAAACTAAAGCAATAAATTACTCTTAAACACCCTCTGATGACGCCATTCAAAAAATAATTGATATTTCAATCACGCATCTTCGGTGTTTTAATGATCGTATATTGAGCATTGATTCTAATTGAAAAATGGTCCTGTTATTCAAAATGCTTCTCGAGATATCATTCTTTTTCCACCAACTTCAATGTTATTGGAATTCATTTTTCATACTGATTGAATCGGATATCATCAATTTCGTTTTATTTTTATTCAATATCAGTTTATTCTCATCCTACCAAAATTAAGCTTTCAAAAACATTCATTTTGTTATCCTATAAACATGAATCTTTCAAATCTTCTTCTATTCAATTCGGAACATATATTCCCATAAAGGAAACTTCAGATCGGAAAGTATGCTTCCCCGATTCCTTGCATCAAAAATAGTCGAAAAACATCGAAATAAACCTTCGATCTAATGACCATCTAATTTCAAGAGCCATAAACAAAGAACTCTCAGATCCTATTCCAAACAAATAAATTCATCACATTTTCTTGCAGTATTTCAAGTTCGAAGAACTGAAACATGATTCTTGACGAGCTCTCTATTTTGGAAAATTTAAGAAAGCACTGAGCAGGAGCTGTTGAGCACTCGTTCTTTAGTGGAGCAATGAAGCTATTGGATCAAAATCTTGTATAGGACTTGAGATTGATACAAAATAAATAAATGCAAAATTTCAACACGATCGGAATAATATTCGGGAAATTATTCAAAAACTGAAATGAATGAAAACTCGAAAAATAAAAGAATTGAATTCTATAGTTCTGATAATGCGATCTTCTTGAAATTTTGCATGAACAAATCAGTATATCATTTAAAAAGAATTTCACTCGAATCAGATATCTTGTTATGGAAATATGAAGATTCTTCTTTTCAATATTCTAATAGAATTATCTATGGTTCAGATAATGCGATCCTCTTGAAACCTTGCATGATCATTAAGAATATAAATCTTTCTTCACAGAATAAATTCTTGTTATGAAAATACAAAGATTTTTCTTTATAATAATGAATACAAACGGAAAATTTCAAGGAAAATCCAATCGAGGAACTGTAAGCTGTTTTCCAAATCTTCTATTGAATTCGGAACGCATATTCTCATAAATAAAGAAGAAACTTCTGATCGGAAGATCCTGTATGTTCCTCGCATCAAATCTAGTCGAAAAAACATCGGAATAAACCTTCGATCTAATGACATACCATCGAATTTCAAGAGCCATAAACAAACAACTCCTCAGATTCTATTCCAAACAAATAAAATTCATCACATTTCCTTTCTATCTACGACCGAAGCCTCTCTCGTCGACAATCCAGCTGATCTTCAGCCCCCGAATTGCCTCCGAAGTGGGCTGCATTAACATCGACTTGTGTACATTTCGTCTCCTTTTGTTCGCGCCAACGAAGACCCGAGTTTTCTTGTATTATATACAACTTCCTGTACCTAAAGTTCTGCCGGCGTATTTGATCGTTGAATAAATAACGTCAAGGAAGGAATCGGAGATATAAATTTCGATGCAGCACTTTTAGATGCACAAACAAACATGGAGAAGGATTCATTATTCCCATCCCTCGCGATTTGGAATTTAATTCGAAATTTATACGGTCCATTAAAGAAAACAGAGCTGAATTAAATTCGTGGCTCGGAATTACTAATAACTAGCATGAGAAGGAAACTCAGGGTAAAATAAGGAGTTGAGAACTTCGATTCTTCAAAAAAACATCCAGCGACTTAAAAAGCTGAAGACTTTTGATTTAATCAATTATAGCCTTCGCTAAGTAAAAACAATTGTTTACGCCTGTTAGTCGATACAGAACAAGGAAGCCTGATTTGCATTGCTTCTGATAGTCAACAACAATGGAGTAACTGATGGCATATGGGCGATGAAATCCCTCATAATACCATTCAGTAGTTTTATCGGCACAAGGAACAGAACAAAAACTTAATATTTTTGCAGCGACGTTTCGGAAATTTTTTGCCTTCTTAGGTACAAAAATATATAAAATACAATCAGTCGAGCACTCAGAGAGAATCAAAAGGAATACAAACGTCAAAAAATAATAAAAAATAACAATGTTGAATACATATACGTCATAAAGATAAAAAATAAATATCTATAAGAGTCCAAATTGAAATGAACAATAGGGACATATTCAAAGACTCACACGATATAAAATATTACAATTAAATATAAAATTATTGTAAATATAAAATATTACAAGAAAAGAGAACTCACCACATCAGAATAAAAAACTATAAACATGACAAAATATAGGAAACATAATCTACAGGGAAAATAGGGTTTCTACCGCAAATTACATAGCGATATAAAATAACAACATTTGAAATCAAAGCGGCAAACAACAATGAAAGACAGGTACACATATAGTCCGTTCACGAAAGGTTGAGCACATAGTGGGCGTTTTTTTATTTATCTGAAGTTGGCAGTATTTGCTGTCATAAACGTAAAATAAAGTCAACGTTGCCGAATGTACCGGCCTCGTTCGACGAGATTGCGAGTTATCAGACAACTCTATGCATATTGACAACATTGCATATCAATCTGACAAGAACATAACCTAAATTTTAATATACACAGTGGAATATGCCAAATTCCATGGCAACCGACGGCTCAACCTTTCGTGAACGGACTATATGTTCACTGTCTTAGTCCGACTTCTTTGATCAAATTGCAATATACAGCGCTCAACGTATCTACATCTGTTCTAAATTTACTGTGTTAGGTGTGCGTCTAATAAAAATCATTTCATTAATTAATCTTTTAGACAATTTTGCTCTGTACACAACACCTTAACATTATCAAAATCGAACGAGTGATCATTGTCAACCGCGTGTGTAGAAAGTGCAGTAGCCTGCGATAAATTACGACAGTCCCTACTATGTTGACTCATTCTGGTTTTCAAGTACTGCTTTGTCTGACCAATATAACAACCATTGCAATCCCGACAATCCACCCTATAAACACATTAGAAGTTTTTTCCAAAATATACCCAAATAATACCCTTATTGCAACATGCCTTTTTTCATGTCTATATTCAAACCTTCTTTCAGAGTTGGGTAAATTTCCCCAAATGAGTCGCACTATTACACCATGCCTTTTCAAGGGTTGTTTCAGAGGGTTTCAGGTAGTAATTCCAAAATTGTAAACATTGAAGAAATTGATATTTACCTTAAGCTTGTGTTTTGTTGGGGAACTTTCGAAAGAATACCATGGTATCTGTATTGATATGAAAAAATAACGATGCTAACAATAGAAGATGAAATTGAATTTCAAAAAATCACTCATAACTATTATTACAACTGAACCTGTAATTCTGGAAACAACAAAAAAGGTTTAACAGGAGATAGAAGGTGAAGCCTTGGATAAACTAAAACT
This sequence comes from Propylea japonica, assembly GCA_013421045.1. Classification (NCBI taxonomy): domain Eukaryota; kingdom Metazoa; phylum Arthropoda; class Insecta; order Coleoptera; family Coccinellidae; genus Propylea; species Propylea japonica. The sequence continues at coordinate 43,494,400 of CM024241.1, forward strand.
CAGGCAATAAAAGCCATGAGTCTAAATTAATCATATATAGGTAAAAAAGGTAAGTCACTTCATTTATTTGTTCATCATAATATGCCCATTCATTAATATTTGAATAAAGATAAAGAGTAATAAACATATTTATTATTGAGCATTTCAAAAGAACCAATACGCCAAGAGGTCAAATTAGTCAAAAAATTTTATGTTATTGGACCCGACTCGACAATTTTTACAAGGTTCGAAATCCCGACGTTTCAGGGGTAAAATATAGAACCGGTTCTATTCATTTGCAATCCTGAAATAGGCACCAAAATAGTTCCAGGCGCATGCGCATTTCGAAATTTTAGGCGGAATCGGTCAGGCCGACAAAAAGGCAAGAAAAAAAGGCATGTAGTAATAGGGGTATAAAACTGGAGAAGAACAACAAGCTAGTTTCACTTTGGGCATCCTCAGTGGAAAAGAGAGCAAAATAAAAAAGCTGGGCTCTTGTAGAAAGAGAAACAACACTTTCTTCACTGAATCGGTGGTCGATGGTTGGGAAAATAGAAGAAGCACTGTCGCTGCATAACCAAGCCAAAGATGATGATTGTATCTTGGAAAGAGAAGGCTCGACAACCTCTTACTTTGTCAAAAAACGAGCAGTTTGCTGGGCTTTTAACAGGACATTGTGTTATGAGATATCATCTACACAAGATCGTAAGAATATCAGGTATGTGGATCGACCACAGAAACCACCAAGCACATATTGTGCCAATGCAATGTATTGGTGCAAACCAGATGTCTCTACTGGGTGGCATGGTCCTAACGTCAGCCGACAAAAGAGTAAAGTCTCTTAAGAAAATAATCAACTTTGCGAAGGAGGTTATATTCTTCCGAAAAAAAAGGTGACGCACAAACGACCCCAAAGGAGACAGGCAGTCATTGTGCATTATAATAGGTAAAAATATATTGCACGTCACACACATAATATTCAAGTAAAAGAAGAAGTACAGAATGATTTAGGAGCAATGAACATTCATTTTGAAAACTTTCAGATTATTTATTCTGAGACAAAAAGGACGTCTTTTTAGATGAGTTCTTTTAATTCGGATTCATCATATTTCTGAACATTTATATATTCTCATTTTTTTTCGTAATCATAAATCATTGATTATGTAATATATAATATATATATATATAAGTAATAATTCTTCTTTCTGTTAGATAGGACAATAAACGAATAATTTGAATAACTTCTGTTTCTAACAAGGTAACAATGCAACATTTCACTGTTTGATATGAAATGAAAGCGTACAGTTATTGTGATATTATCATTATCGACTTATACTACTGAAAAACCCTTCAAATAGAATTAGATTTTAATTTTCATAACAGAATGTTCTTGAACCTATTTGTTAGCAAAATGAAGCAAGCTCTTTTACGAAAACGCACATATTATGACTCTAGTGTTGACCTGATGAGTAAAACGTCTGGGCACTAAGATAAAATCGTAGATAAGGCTAACAAGACCATTTTCTCTTTCCCACGCAATCAAAAATGCTAGAACGCGTCACGAAGGTCATATGAAAGATCCTTATGAGTATAGGTACATAACCAAGCTCTTCCAAGAAATCGCTTGATAAATATTTGATTGTTGTTATAGAGATACTGGCCAGTATCACTGCTTGTTATTAATTCCACTTGCATATCTTATATGCATATAATAATCATTGTTTATAACTAGAGATTATTTGTAAATAATCGGACATTCAATTCACGTTTAAGTCCGATAAATCGAAGGATCAAATACAAGGTCTTCGTTGAGGTTACTACTCATTTCAATCAGATTGGAGTTCATTACAACCTCGAAGTATCATTGAAAAGAAATAACATCAAATATAACCAATCATCTTTTATTTTAACATATCGTTCTTATCAATTTTCACCTATCTTTATGATGCTCGAAAAACTCATAATAATATTGAGAAGGCAGCATATATTACCTCGGTCGTCTACATTTTGAGGAAGAAAACAGCCGAGAGAAAAATGCAATAAGCCAATGTCTTCTCCACCTTGCAGTGTAAATATTTATAGACCTCCGTCAACAAAACAAAAAGCAAGGTGACATCGGTAATTCAAATATGTTCAATAAATATTTATGTTTGAGGCGTCCCAGAAGGCAAACACAGGTTTTTCGTGAAACCCAAGATAACAACCATCTGATCTGAACTTTCGGGCAGGCTTGACTTGGATATCTCTTTTTACCACTTTCACGACAATTTTATACCTAATAGATCGGTCAATGTCAAATGTCAAGAATATCACATATCTATTAATAAGCAAATTATTTCAAATCAAAAAGATCGTAAATTTTTAAGGTAGCTAGAAACAAATGATCTCATGCCATAAGATTACTTCGAAAGGAACATAAAACATTGTTACCAATTAAAAATCAGATGAAAGTAATATGAATAGAAGTTCTTGAAAATTTGAGAACTAATTGAAACCAACAACAACAGAAAAATCTGTGAATCTTTTCACGCTTACTATTTCGTCTGCAAAATATTAAAAAAGTAAAAACACCGAACTTCATATGAGTTTTCTAGTGCATCAACTACAGGGTCTCTTTAAATGATTATATCAGGGCAGTTGGCGTTGGACTATTTTGAATATTTATACTCTGATGTAAAAAATGATTTAAACAACTGATACTGCGAGTTTAGGCCTTTCATTCCGAAAGAAATTGAATAATGTGACTGGAATTAGTGCTGATTCACAATGGACGTAACCATAACGAACACGTAAACGTACTTGGTCCGTAAACGTAATGTGTTCAGAATGGTCTTTGGGCCTTTATACCTTTATAATAAGTGTTCTATGAATTTTGACAATTGATTACTGTGAAGTGTTGTCATTAATTAAAAATGTATGAAGTATTAAGTCTGTTTTTATTGAGACGATGTTTGAAAAAAAAGAAATTGAAGAGCAAAATTCTAAAAGAAGAAAAAAAACGACGTTGGTGAGTTAGAACTACAAATCACAGAATGTGAACAAATTTCTATAATTAACGTTAGAATTACGGACTACCATAAGCTCAACGTAACGTAAAAATTACAGAGCTTATGGTGAACAGTTCCATATGATTTGCATTGGTTCAACTTGCGTTTTTCGTTTACGTTTCGAGTTTTATGGTTACGTCCATTGTGAATCCAGCATTACAAATTTGTTGACTTGCCTAAAAAATCATATAAGATAAAATAAGTCCAAAGCAACCTTCGATGTTACTATCATTTATAAAGACCCCGTACAATTGTTCGGGCAACTATAAATTCAAAATGTGGACGCTTAAAACCGTGGTTCCTTTGGAACATTGAACCTGCAAGTTCCAGACTGAAAAAATTCACCCGTGAATTGTAAGGACGATATGAGTTCCTTAGATAAGGACAACAAGAATAAAGAATCGGGGATGAGTCATCTTATTTATGAATGCAGGCTAGAATGCATGTAGCAACAGTGAATTTATTTCTTGCAAAATGACACCAGGTTGCATGGGAAGGGTTTCGAAAACGAATAAAAGGATGTTTTAATCGCAAGAATTCCCATTATAAATCTTACATAAGTACTCTCTAGAAGATATTCTCTATCCAGAATTTGTGAATGCACCGATTGTTTTCTAATAGGCAAGCATCTGCCAAGATGCTGAAAATGAAAGTCACTATACCACTTGAATTATCTGCTGTAGCAATAGTTTTTAACATTTTTTGTTTTTCGAAAAAAGAGAACACAGTAACACTGTTTTAGTTTTTGGTTGATGCTTCCAGAAAAAAATATTTCATTAACGAACCTGTTGCAAATGTTTATATTTTTTTGCGTTATTCCTCTTTCATAGAATTCTGATATCGTTTTCATTTATATGATTTATTATCTTTAACATACTCCTGAGATGTATTATATATTTAACCCTCAAAATAATTCATGATAACTCCATTTTGATCATCCTACACAGGTCATTGAGAATAAATATCAATTAATAATCAAGTTTGTTCATTTCCTCTGATATTCAGTGTTATCTCGCATCACACAAGAATACAAATAATCCGATGAGGAAATATAAAGCCTATGCATAAAATTAGCAAAGTTTTTCCTGTATACACTTCGCTTTACCATAAACGGAATTGATAACCTTGACATGTTGGAACAACCCACATCCCATCATGAATTCTGCATTTTAATCGGCGACTATCCGATTTTTTTTTGTATTATTAATTTCTTGACCGTTACGTACCACCTACCACAAAAGTGTCTCCATAAATTGTGATAACATGTGTGTTGTACCTTGAGAGTTCACGAACACGACATCAAACTGAAGAAACACGATTGTAAACACCAATTATTGAGGTTAAACTGCACATATTTCCAAAGCATAGATGATTCAACTAATTTATGGTTGTTTATTTTTTCTGGAGTGGTTAATTTTCAATTACTGCGTCTGTTTATGTTCACGTTATGGAATATTGTTTGAATTGGTTATTCTAGGAGATACTTAATTATCGGCCCACTATATGTTTGTTGAACATGTTCGAATGACATCTTTCGAATTTAATATCATTTGATCATTATTCAAAATATTTAAAAACGAGCCTGTGTCACTGCTAGAATGTCAATTAACATCAGAATCAAGACTCTTTCTTCCGCATGATATAATTCCGTTTTGATATAATTTATGATCGGAAGAATTTATCTGTCGATCTGTTCCTTGCTTCAATGAATAAATTAATGCTAAAATCTATTTCTGCAGCGCCATTTTGGGGTTTGGGTGTGGTTCTGTTTCGAGCTTAATATTCATATTCAAATTGCATCATGATGGGTCGCAATAATAGACGATCATTAAATGTTTCATCGGTTTGTCCGTCTATACTTTCTTTCATTATTAATTCAAGGTATCGAAGGCATTCAGAATAATACAGGGAAACGAGCTATATGGGAGCTTTCCAGCGACTTCATGCCGTCTGAACAAAATATGCTAATGCAATAAAAGTTATAGGTTAGATCTTACACTATTGGTACCCTTGTTTTATCGTTCATTTGTCATAAGTTTCATCAATTTGTTAAAAGTATGATCAGCCTCATATTCTAGTCTGTAGAAGCAGAGATTCTGGCAGTCGACGCACACACACAGAATTTCCGATCGAAGATGTTATAAAAGCGCCTATGTAAGTTGAAGAAACAAGCCGAGAAACAGTTGGATCTCTTCTGTATGAATTCTTAGCCATCCAAAATTCTTTGGAAACTAAGAGACTCACAAACTCACAAGAAAGAAGGTATCTAATTCTCCAGAGGATAAGAGAAGAAGCTTGTAATCTGATAATACTTTCATGGACAGGAGCATCTTGAGAAGTTCTTTCAGAAATTTCAGAAGAGAAGGATCAGTTAGAATTTAGCAACATTTTACATCTTCACGGGGCGCTGTTTTCTGATACTAGAGATCTGGTAGATTCTGTAGAGACGCGACGAGTGTAGGTATCTCCAAAGCAGCTAGCTACAAAATGCCTCGCCATCGATTAGCAACCCAAAAAGTGCTGAAGTGAACCAAGTTGCAGTTACTAAAGTGTATCTAGCCTCTTATTTATTCAGATGGCCAGCTGTTTGGCAGATGCAATTCAATCAGAGATTAACATACAAAACCAACAGTTGTAACACTGATACTTATAGTGTTTATTTCTAGAATTGGGTAACACCTGCAGCAACCAACTGGTATCAACGAAATCCTCGTCCTCAGACCTTAGACCAAAAATTCTCGGCAGACGAAAGATGGTCGAATCTTCTGTGCCATCGGTTCAGGAAAGAAGAGTCGAAGATTCTCTAATAAATCTGTCAAACCCGGGACTGTTCAAGTCCAGCGGAATTATCGACCAGTCCCAAAAAATACCAAGGGTACCACCGAACAGACAAGTTCGCATAGATTGGCGATCCCTGATAAAGTAGTTGGACAGAGTAGGTCATTTAATCAAGATATTATTGAAGTGTCTTGGTGAGTTTTAGAAACAAGCCCAGAGCAAATGGGTGTATGTAGTATGGATTTTATGGCATCCAAAACAAATGAAGACAAGAAGACTGATAATATCACCATAAACCCAGATCATTTCACAGTAAGGAAGCTCGCTTAGGGAAAATAGATAGCTAGGAAGGATGAATACGAAGTTTTGCGATTTGACTGTTCTTAATGGCCCACGGGCCATCCTCTGAAGTCACAGAATGCTTTGCCATTGGTTATAAATCCAAACAGCGCTTGAGTGGACCTTGCTTCAGTTACTAAAGTTTATCCAACCTCTTTATTCAGACGACCAGCTGTTTAGCGGTTGTATCCCTATCAGAAATTAAGAGAGAAGATCTACATTTGTTACAAGACCGTTAAATCCGAAGAGTGCTCATTCTATAATTGAGTAACACCTGCAGCAACCAACTGGTATCAACGAAATCCTCAGACTTCAGAAAAAAACAAAAATTATCGGCAGACGAAAGATCGTCGAATCTTCTGGACATCAGTCCTTCGTAAAAAAGACTCGAAGATTCTCTCATATATCTGTCAACCCCGGGACAGTTGAAGTCCAGCGGAATTATCGACCAGTCCTCCATAAATAACCAAGGGTACCAACCGAACAGGCAAGTCCGCGTCGATTGGCGATCGCTGATACCGGCGTACATTCATTTGTGAACCGGCTAGCTAGACCCCGAACGGCGTTATTGTACGAAAGATACAAATAGATATAATAAACCACAATGTCGGCCTCGCTGCAAAATAAAAAGTCACGCTTTTTACGCCGATCTAGTAGTCCATGAACCGCATGACCTGCCGAGATCCACCTCGTATATCGCGGCACGACTCGGCCAGAGACGGACGTACAGATGAGGACCCCAGCATCAAGAATAATTGAGACCTCATGACTGCTACATTTCTAAATTGCCTCTAATCTTGTGTATTTGCGTACGAATAGTGCTGGAAAGTCGGAAAACTAGGAGTACTTATTGCTTTATCTATCTGACAAATCAGAAGAATTGCTCTCTGCATCTGCATCTGAGATTTAGAATTTTGTATTGCGATAAACGAAAAAGAAATATTCGATTTCGATTGAAAAAAAAATCTTCGATTTGTTTGCTAGTATCTGAAAATACATTCAAAAATTTCCTTTACATCGAGTCAGTTGTGCAATTTATTCTACTGAAAAAATTCAAGAAAATGCCTCACATGAAGCTAGAAGTTGTTGTGCGATTAAGTGTACTGTAAGCACGACAACTTAAGGAAGAAGCAACTAAATGCTTTAGAAAATATGTATAAATCTCAAATACAAATGTTCAGTACAGAATCAACCTAAAAAATTTACATAAACACTGTCGACGATATTGAAATGTCTTGCCAACGGACTGACATATTGTACCTTAGCATTAGGAATAATTGAGATCTTTATGACTGCTACATTTCCAAATTGCCTTTAACTGGTGTATTTGCTGACAAATAGTTTTGGAAATCAGCAAATTAGGAGAATTGAAATTGCATTTTGTTGGAACGGAAAATTCGAGAACTTATAAATGGGGAACTCAATACTTTTCATGAAAGTCAAAGCCAAGAAGTATAAACGCTGTCAACGATAAAACGATCCTTTTAATTGATGTCGTCATTCTTGATAAATAATAAGCATTGAAATGAGATGTTTCAAAGTAATGGCAGAATCGCTTATACGAGAAAAACTGTAAGATCTGACTTTTGACAAATTCAGCAACCATAGCGAAAATTTAACTTTATAGCCGCTTCATTTCGTATCGTTGTTATGTCAAATTATAGTTCAATATTCTATTAACACTTCGTATAACTTTAACATCAGTCAACAGAAAAGTCAACTGGATCAAGATGAAAAAAAAAAAGAAGTCATGCCAGTGAAATGACAAATTCGACTGAATAAGAATTAAATTTTCGCAAAAGATGACTAATACGTGTTTGTGAATTGTCCATTATTTTTCGATATGCATCATAACGTATTATATGCAATTGATTCATAAATGAGGAACAATGCGAATAATAAACATAATAGATCGAATAAAAGTTTTATATTATGTTAACCGAATCAGTTGATACCTAAGAATATAAATTACATCAATTGATATGATAACCCAGATACTGCAGTTCCGAAAAATGAATTTGCAGAATGGTTATTCAAACTTTAGAGATGATTTGTATGTCAACTAGTGTAGTGAGTACGAATGAATTTATAACTTAGAGGGTTATGAATATTTTTCTACAACTTGATTCGACTCTGCATAAAAGAAGTTATGCTTATTGTTTTTCCATTCACTGCTGAGGTACACACGAGGTCTGTAGTATTTTCCATGAGTTACTGTGTATCTCACAATGAAAGTGAATACATTGAGTTTATGAATAGTTACTTCATAATTCACAGCTGGTTGTCCAGTCAAATGGAAAGGTCCAGTCCTTCACTATACAGTACTATAGCTTTATTGGTGATAGAACAGAGTGTTTAAGTCTTATCAGAGCAAAAGTTTTGAAGGGCCTAACACAGTTTATCACTTATAATTCAATCGTATCATTCATTTTGACACATTGCAATTCACAGCAAATTCGATGAAAACTACCCAACTGCGCGAAATTCTACCTTGAAACTAATATTTTTTAGGCCGATGATGGATGCTCACGAGAGTTTTAATGCGATCATATAATCATTTAGAATGAGTGATAACAATAAAATCTGAACAATGACATTGAACCATTGTTCTACCATTTACTGACACTATTTTCATGTTTTCGACAACCCCACTAGCTGCATTGTACGATAATCAATTCAACGGTTGTAAGTTATTATACACAAATGCGATTCAGTTTGCGTTTGTGCAATCCGATAATTGCTAAATTAGAGCAGGAAAAAAATACATACGCAATATCGTTCAAATACCACGGATATGCATGCCACATCCATATTTAGTTCCCATTTCCACTACAATCACTGCTATCAATATTTCATTAACTCATTGCATTCATTGCCTTGCACAATATCAAATTATGCATGGAATCGTTGATTACATCAAAAATAATTCTACGATGAATAGCATATCCTAAAAACTCCCTGCGACGCCGACGATAAATTTTTTTGAAAATAGTACACCAAAGAACTGAAGACATTTAATTCAACTGCATATCTCTTTTGTGCAGACACTTATCCGAGGGGGTAACCACTGGGGAGATTTTCTGCTCCTGTGGTAGGAGATCCAGGGAGATCCGGGGGAGATCCAGGGGAGATCCGAGGAGATCCGGGGAGATCCGAGGAGATCCGGGGAGATCCGAGGAGATCCGGGGAGATCCGGGGAGATCCAGGGGAGATCCGGGGAGATTCGGGGAGATCCAGGGGAGATCCGGGGAGATCCAGGGGAGATCCAGGGGAGATCCGGGGAGATCCGAGGAGATCCAAGTCAATTTGTGTATCTTTTTCTCATATATCGGATGCAAATTTTTACATCAGGGTTAAATTTTATAGATCTCTCAATAACCCTTATCTATATGTTCGGACTTCGAATTACGTATTTCCACTATTTTCATAGAGGAATACTATTACGCGAGATTTATAGGTTAATTTTATGCTTCGGTGTAATGCAGTGTATGAATATTCATATTTAAAAATTGTTTTGTGTGATTTTGATGCTGGTATAGACTATTATTCCGAGGTAAGTATCTTTCAGTTTTAAATATAGGTTCTTAACGCTTTGCTCACAACGTTTGCGTCTTCATTTTTCCTGAATATCTATTGGCGCGAACGAAAGCGCTAACTCTGATTTTCGCTCTATAGACCGATAGCCAGCAAGAAAAACGACGTACGATTTGCTGAAAGAAAAAACTTTTTGAGAAGTTAATTAGTGTTATAAATAACATGCAAACGCAAGTACGGCGCCCTGTGGGTGTCGGCCTTGCGCTGCGCAATTTTTTTGAAAATGACAGAAAAAACTTGTTTTTTGTTCTTGTTTTATACATGTAATAGACTCAATAGTCAGAACATGTGAAGGTCCTATGCCATACCGATGCGGCTTCTTAAACTTAGCTTTTATATTGTACCTACCTAATTTCTCTCCCAATTCAAGATGACATAAAAAGTAAAAATAAAAATTAAGTATGACGGACAGTTTGAGGCGCCGCATCGGTATGACTTTGGACTCCCTCATATTATAGCTATCGAATCTATAATATAAAACAAGAACAAAAAAAAATAAGTTTATCTGACATTTTCAAAAAATTACGCAACGAAACCACGGGGCGCCATAATTGTGTGAATTTTTCAAATTGAAATGTGTATTATCTTTCAGTATTCTCGTATATTTTCACACATTATGCACCATGATGTATCTTTAGAAAATTATTTTCACCTCGATTTTCATTTTTGATTTGCTCTCAGATTCAATTTATTTGAAATCAATTTTTCTCGTAATGACACAGAAATAGTGTACTCTCGAGTGTTGGTACTTTGTTTTTACAGTAATATATTCGACGCGTGTGAAACTAACGGTTCCTGCCAGCAACGGTTTTTTAGGGGTGCTCCGTAACCTACGTAACTCATGATCCCGGAGTGTGGAAATCTCGGTGGAAATATTCCATTTCATTATCAGATTTAGTAATTTCACTGACTGCGATATATACAATCAATATCTGAAAATTGACTTTCGGGCCATAGAAACGACATAAGTGAAAATAGTGATTTTCAAAAGTTGGGTTTAGGGCGAGTTAGGGTAATTGAATAAATTCCAAAACAGGCCTTATAACATAATTTGAATGAATTTCTGCTTTATTTATGACATGAACAATAGGTAGTGATGGATTAAATCCATTGTCGGGCCGTAGGAGGGGTACGTAAGGAGCCAGGTGAAATGAAGGTACCTGGATAAAATATAAAAAAGGGCCTTGTCACATTGTGAGAACAGTTCGCAAATGTTGATTATGATACAGATTATTGATTAATATGAACGGAATTGATTGTTGGGCTGTAGGAACGCAAAAATGAACTCTTTGAAAATTTCACCAGGTAAGAATAAGTTACCTATAGATAAAATGCAAACAAAGCTTTGTCTCATGATTATACCATGAAATGAATAGATTCATTTGGTTTGATCTAATGTTCGATTATTGAGCTCATGAAATCATATGAAGTCCTTGTAGAGTTATTTTTTTGTACCTAGTTCATTTGAGTGATTCAAATGTAAAAAACTTTGTGTTCAAGTATATCATGCTAATTTCTCATTGAATCTGATTTTTGATTTGATAAATCGATATAATAATGAATTAATATCTCATCTGAAATAAAGAACTCATGAAAAAATTTTTTCCCTCATTACAACAACCCCCTAGATTTGCCCCTTCACAGATTACAATTCCGTATTTTCGCTTTCTACCTGAATATGGCATCACTTTGTCAGGTGAAAGACCGTCCAATTTTTGCAGTTTTTGGGAATTCCCTGCCGTCCAGTGTTGTTAGGTCGTTCATTCTTATTGTTTTATTACGTTGTTTATGTTTATAGGCCTATTTGTAATATGGATTGTTGGATTTTGCAATATTTTTCCAAAGCTCTTAGAACATGCCGTGTTTCAATGCTCCAGAAATCGTTCATTCTTTTTTCTGGGGTATTGCATTGTCCGGTGGTGCTTCGGACGATTTTATTACTTTATTGGAGGTTCGTTTGCATTTATGAACCATTGTCATAATATGAATTGCTCGTTTACCTGTTCTACTTATTTCTAGTAGTTGTAAGGTGAGTTCGGAATTTCTACGAATAGAAGCAAGTTATGGTTTTTCCAATTTTTCGATGTTGATACTTCCTAGCAGCCCCCCTCATTTTTTAGGTTTGTCCTTTAGAGGTTTTGGGTTAACACGAATTATTCGTTGCTCGTTGACATAACAGAAAGTGTACTTCATTCCAAGTTTACGTTTAATGTAGTTAAAGTTCAGTCAGTGATATTCGAAACAAATTTTTCGAAAATTTAAGAAATAAAAAGAATAAGTTTTTTCAGTGATTAATCTGCAAATTGGCCTTCCCATCATAATTTGGATTTTCACGAGGGTTTCGAGAGAATCGTTCAAAATTTTTTTTCTCGAAACGTTGGTAGATACGACAAAACTACAAGAGACCGAAAAGTTTAGTATAACAACAAAGCCTTCTTTTTACATTTTTTCAAATTAACAGTTGCTCACCAAAAAAAACGTTCTGCAGAAGAACAGGTGGCAGTGTTCCAGAAAAAATATTACCCTGTAGATCTTCTATCGAAATTGTCATGTCACGTGGTGAGAACTCTCAAATGTAATATCTATGCCAAATTTCAGTTGAATATCTTGTGAAGTGTAGATACTATGAGAAAAAAACTTGAAAAAAATTCAAACTTCAACACTTTTTTTCTTAAACTCACTTAAGGAATTTCCCCTTTTCGTTTTTACGTTCAATTTAGGAACATAATATATGATAACTATATAGCCTATCTTTCTCGATAATGAAAGTTATTAGTGAATTTAAATATTATATCCGATTGTGTTGATTGATCTCTTGATAATGGTAAGAGGTGTTCAGAAGAAAATTGTGAGGAAATCCAAGGAAATTCGGGGAGATCCGAGGAGATCCAAGGAGATCCAGGGAGATCCGGGGAGATCCAGGGGAGATCCGGGAGATCCAGAGGAGATCCGGGGAGATCCAGAGGAGATCCGAGGAGATCCGGGGAGATCCAGAGGAGATCTGAGGAGATCCGGGGAGATCCGAGGAGATCCGAGGGAGATCCGAGGAGATTCGGGGGAGATCCCGAGGGAGGAAATCTTTTGTCGCAAAAAATCTCAAGTGGTTACCCCCTCGCACTTATCTTCAAGAATACTTCCAAATATTGATAGAGTTTTGGCTAGTCATGAGATATCAACACATGGTTCAAATAAATATCTTATCCACAATGACCTAATATTTGATTGCATTAAATATGAAAGGCAAGTAGACAAAATAGTAATTTACGTAACAAATCCGGAAAAAAGGTTTTTTTGGCTGAGAAGACAAAAGTCTGCAAGTCAAAAAAACTATTTCCGGATCTGTTGCTTACAATATTTTTTCGACAACCGTATAGCAACACTATATCTGCTGACGAATAGACAAAATTCTAGGACGTGTTTCTTTCGGCAAATAGACAAAATTCTAGTCTGCTAACTTTCGACAACTCATTTCATATGAACTGTCAGCTGTATTTCGTTGCTATATGATCAACAACTACGTGAATCTTTCTGGACTAGAAGTACATATTTTTTGGACAAGGCGGAAAAATGTTACTTTTGTAAAGAAAAAGCATGCGAGAAGTTGGTACATCCCAGATGGTTTTGCAGAAAAAATCGTACTTTCTAGTGAATACAAAATTACTTCAACTCGAAGACGCAAACGAAAAAATCGGAATAACAACAAAAATAAAATATTATGATTCATGCGGCGGAAAAAACCGAAACTTCATTCAACAAAAATGCCTCTATTCAATGCGGATATTACTTCTCCCATGCAAGACGCTTTTTACCTAGCCATAAATCCAATTCCGTTTGTTTGTTTTCAGGAACGAAAAATAATAAAGGTTCAATTAACATTATTAACTTGAGAGTCTTGTCGCCCTTTGTCGGCGGTTTATAGTCCACTTCCTTCTCGTTTCGACATTATCTCTAACATCCTGAGGATTTTCTTGAAAAGAACAAGTCTGACATGGTATTATCACGTATTTAACTGACGGTGGGATCGAGAAGCGTTACAAATTTCGAAAACTGGAATTGTGGTATTTTCAGGTAGAAAACTACCCGAGCGAAATTGGGTTCGACATGGATGGAATCTCTTAAATCATCATCGTTGTGCATAATTATGTTTTTGTAGGACTGATACACTTAGGGCGGTAATGAATAGTTGTGTACTTATCGTACTTTGTATGAGGGAGTACAATTTGGGTGGTCTGTTTGATCAGATGGTATTTTACAGAATATGTAATGTCTGATGCAGATTTCTTTGACATAACTTGTTACAAGGTCTTAGTCCTTATCACCAATCAAATCTACATGGATGATAATCCAATATCATGGATCTATAGATTTCGTTTGACATGGCAGATTCTGAGAAAATGTGACCCGGAAGACCGGACTTATATGTAGTTTCATAATCTTTCATAGTTAGAAAAAACAACTCCATTCGAATTTCGAAGAGAGTAATTCTTCATGAAAACTAACTATAGTTTTTCAATAAAGTGATTTTCTTTCGATTTTCTGTTTTTGTTTTGTTCGAAAATATTTCATTAAATCATAGGAAAAAAACGTTTGTTGATCTCTGTGTTCTTGAACTCCATTCGAATTTCGAAGAGAGTAATTCTTCATGAAAACTAACTATAGTTTTCAATAAAGTGATTTTCTTTCGATTTTCTGTCTTTGTTTTGTTCGAAAATATTTCATTAAATCATAGGAAAAGAAACGTTTGTTGATCTCTGTGTTCTTGAATTATAAGTTAACATTCAAGCTTCCTAGTTCACATTTTTCTTTGCTAATACAGTGAATCTATGGAATGGTCATATTGTTCGATATTTGAAATCCCCTCTTATTCAAATGCATTAATAGTTATTTATACACAAGTGAGTTAAATGAATGTTTATTCATGAGAAGAAAGTTTAACCCACGAGCCTGTAGGGCGAGTGGGTTAATTTCTTCGTGTGAATAAACATTTTTAACTCACGTGTCGTATACAAATTTTATCCCATTTTGATGAAAATTCAAATAATGAATACTTTTCAGAGGAAATATTAGATATAATTCAAATTCATAACGAGATTTCCCTTCGATCGATGGTTGCTAGGGCACTATGTAATTAATTGTTTGCAAGTGTCAATGAAAATTATAGAACAGTCAAAGAATTTTTGTTTCGAAAAATTGTTGAGCGGTAATGACGAGGTTGTTGTTCCTGAGTGCATTATACAAGAAGCGAATGAGGCAGCAGAACCAGTAATTCCATTAAAATCAAAAATATTGTACGAAAAGCAATATACGGCATTTTGTGCCTGGAAAAATAATAACAAAGCCAAAGGTGTCAACGAAAAAATAATTTTGGCGTATATTTCCGAACAATCCAAGAAAGTTAAGTCGTCGTCTTTATGGTCCTACTATTCGCAACTTAAGAAAATGTTGGCTCTGAAAGAAAAATAGACATCGGCAGATTTCCCCGCCTTTTTGAAGCAACATTCCAGGGGATACGTAGCAAAGAAGTCGAAGGTATTCACAAGAGAAGAGTTAGAATACTAGAAGTCCTCAAACACATGTGCTATAACTGAGCGTGTTTCCTTTGGTGAGGTGCAGGTTTCCAGTTCCATTTTCAGAATCTTAATAATTGTAATTTTACTTTAATGATAGAAATGACTGTTAATGTAGAATTTTTGATAAATTTTTATAAACATACTTTAAAATGAGTTTTATGTGCATTGTGTATGAAAAGAATTATTTCCAGAAAGTGAGTGTTGAACATTTTATTCCACTAGTGAATTAAAAATTTTTTAATTCACTCAGTGGATAAACGTTAACTTACCCTTGTTACCATGGGTTGAATATTGTCGTCTTTAAACGTCAAATGCTCAGTTGCAGGAACGTCCATTAAAATTTAAAGGTCCATTAAACCCTTAATCCTCCATTAGTTCCTTGTAATAATGGAGGATTAAGAGTTTAATGGATCTTTAAATTTTAATGGACGTTCCTGCAACTGACACAAAATGGGATAAAATATTATAAAGATCAGCTGCATATATCGAATCATTGATATATTTGATGTCTTAAGTTTATTTAATCGATATATTCAATAGAGGTGATGAAAGAGTTGATCGTGTATGCGTTTTTATTTGAGGTGTATATTATATTCAGAATCAATTCACTCCTCACAGTTTTATAAGACCTACCATTCGAAAGACTTCCTAATGAAATTCATATCTCGAATCAGAGACTTGAGCAAAAGCTGGAACGCAGGAATTGATTTTGAATTGAATGCAGTTTTTTTGCAATAAAATTAAATATTTTCTTCAACCCCTTAAACTGCAGCCCCACCTAACATTTTCTTCAAATGGGAACATATGTCGTGTGTAGGATCGTTGAGAAGCTCGTGAAAATATTTCGTTTTGTTGCCAAAAAATACGTTCAATTCAAAACCAATTCATGGGTTTCAGTTTTTTCAAGGCATAGTATTAATGCCATCGAGATCTTTCGTCAAACTCTGTATTAGTCCAGTCAATTTGTGCTCAAAAGAACCCCTAGCAGGAACGTTCTGGGGTAGTTTTGATTTTTTCGATTCTTTATGTTTTTTGGGTTGCTGAATCCGAATCTGAGGTTTGCTAACAAAATTTCGTGAGGGAACATTGAAAAAAAATACAAAAAAAGAATGAAAATCTCATTCTTTGGCAGTTTTCTGCTTATAACTCGTGAACTATCAACTTTTCGTGAAAAACGTCTCCATACAATTGAAAGTACATAAATTTCCTACAAATTGTACTACCACAGCTTGTTCTGCGACCATCTGTTTTGGTTCAAATTATAGTTTTAAATGAGGTATTTTCTATGACTCAATAAATGAAAAAAACTTAAATTCTATGGTTCCGATGATGCGATTCTCTTGAAATTTTGCATGAACATTCAGGATATCAGTCTCGATTCATAAAAAAAAAATTTACTTGAATCAGATATCTTGTTATGGAAATATAAAGATTCTTCTTTTCAATATCTTCTTCTTCTCCTTCTTCTTTTCGTGTGCTTGGCTTCTTTTCAATATTCCAATTGAATTTTCTATGGTTCTGCTCACACTATGGTCACACAATTTTGCATGAAGCTTATTATAACCATCTTGCATATTGCCGCAACATTTCATTTCGACTGGTTTCATTTTGTCTGAGATATTGAGAAACAAACATTTTGAATGGTCGTATTTTCTTTCATAAACAAGGCCATTCTAAATTTTTGTTCCTCAATATCTCAGACAAAACGGAGCCAATCGGAATGAAATGTTGCGGCCAAATGCAAGATGCTCATAATAAGCCTTATGCAAAATTGTGTGACCATAGTGTGAACAGAACCATAGAAAATTCAATTGGAATATTGAAAAGAAGAATCTTTATATTTCCATAACAAAATGTCCGATTCGATTAAATTTTTTTTTTGTGAATCGCGACTGATATACTGAATGTTCATGCACAATTTCAAGAGGATCGCATCATCGGAACCATAGAATTATTTTTTTTTTCATTTATTGAGTCATGGAAAATCACTCATTTTCAACTATTATTTGAACCAGAACGGGTTGTCGCAAAACAAGCTGTGGTAGTACAATTGGTAGGAACTTTTTATGTACTTTCATTTTGTATGGAAAGGTATTTTAGGAAAAGTTGATAGTGTCAGAGTTATATGCAAAAAACTGACCAAGAATGAGATTTTCATTCTTTTTTTGTATTTTTTCTATGTTCCGTCTAGAAATTTTGTTAGCAAACCTCAAATTCGGATTCAGCACCCCAAAAAACATAAAAAATGAAAGAAATCTAAACTACCCCACAACTTTCCTGCTAGAGGCACAATTCGACTGTATTATATGTGGAAAATTCAATCCCGGTTTAAAATTATTCCCTAGCAAGTAACCCCAGAGGACTGGGTTACTCATTGATCCAGATCTTTTAATTCCCCTTTTGATATAAACCTGGAAATACGTGTTGGAGTCTAATTTCCTTTACATGAAAACGGCGTATTGATCTCTTCCAGGAAACAAACCGCACAGAGGATTTCTCGTTATAAAGTCGGCACCTTTTGAAGTGGAGAGATAAATTAGCTGTTCCAAAAATGTGTCGCGAATGTTTCGGTTTTGATATCATCTTTCCGAGCGTTCTTTACTACGAACCGGTGGTCCACTGATAAAAGAGTCATCCGTTATGGAGAAATTAATCGAGGTTTTCCACGAATTTCGTGTATAGACAGTATGTTTCGACCCGAAGGTCGTAGATAGGGTTTTTGGCAGATAACTGGTTTTACCGTTTGCAGTAATTGAGTCATGTAAATATGAAATTACAGGAAACTGAGAATTCAAGAGATAATGTTTCTAGTTCACGAAAAATTTTCAGTACTGCTTGCACGTATCATCTTTTGTTATATTTGTTTACTCCATTCTATTCAGGATTTTCCTGTTTTGCATGCACACAGGAGAATGAAACAAATTGCATCACAAACAAGATCAAACTCGTGCGATTCTTTTCCTGAATTATCAGCATTATTCTAGATATATTCGGCAGAAATAAGCAGAAATATTTTCGAACTACTGTGTTGAGATTTTCTGTGAATTCCAAGTCTAGATGCAACTTCACGTCTTCTGAATCGTCTCGCCATTTCTCAGTAGAATCCTTCGTAATTAACACTGAAATAAGAACTTGTTTCTTTTATTTGAATCCAAAGTTTTTGCAACTGACCTGAAATGCTATTCAAATAAAACTAACTGATGATTATCAATTACTTTCTATTACTTGTAGGTGTATTCTGGAAACTGAAAACTACATCAATAGGCTCTATACAAAGAGTTCTGAAGATACACATTGAACAGAAGGGATCTCTTCGTGTAGATTTTAATAAGAAATATATAGTGCATATCTGAATAAATGAAGCTGTCACGAGAAAAAACTCGCAAATAAATTGTTTGTCAATATAATTCAATAAATGTTATAATTAAGTGTTCATAGGATATATCATTATAGCCATCTTATTATTAACTACATTCATTGTAATGGGCATTTCCAATATGTTTGTATATATATAGGATTTTCCATGTGACATCATTAAAAGTAGTGTTTGATGTACCTATTATGTGATTGATTTTTAATCGAATATTGAAAATGCCATTTGTCTACTCTTTAGTTCGAACATCGCGCCATGATGACGTACGAGCAAGCAAAATGAGTGAGGATGACGATTCACAACAAAGAGGCCAGTTGATACCTCTAATTCAACATTCAACCAACGAAATGAATGCTTTCACGTACGTCAGACTGAACCGCCAATTCTGACCGTTTGAAATCGCTAGCTTATTTCGCTAATTTCACATTTTCTTCTCGGAAACCTTACTGCAAAGGAAAAAACGTATAATCTATATGATTTTCAGAGATTTCATCGTTTTTGTGACGATTATTTCAGGAAAACAAGGAAAATGTCCATTTTCTTCGGCAATCCCTCTTAGCCTACATTTCTCCTCTCAATATTATGATAATATTTCCACCGTTGTTATTTAATCAGTGATGCTTAAAATTAAATAAATAAAAATATCTACTTTTCCTGTTCTGTTCTGGCAATTAAACGCACATTTTACTCACTCATCATTATGCGTTCAATTCATTTTCAATTTTCTTTGTTACCTATCTTCATTTATATTTTTTATTGATTTATTTTGTATAGGAAGTACTCCTCAGATACCTATCTATTTGGGTGATATTCCTTGTTCAGTATCGAACAATAATAAGCGTTGGCGGTCCCACTATTCTTTTATAAACCACTCTTTCTAATATTTACTTCCAGACAACAATGTGCTTAACTTTTCCCAATGCATCCACCCACAATTCACTGCATGATTTATTTCATTCCCCATTTCCTCTTTGCTTTTCAAACCCAAACAAGGTTATTTCGATTTATTCACAGCAGGTAGTCGCAGGTCTTCAATCTTAATGTGTGATACTTCGAAAACTTTATGTGTAATTTCTTATTTCTGTGAATGAATTTCCGTCGTAAAAGTTGTTAGTTGCTTACTGATTTTGATGATGCCTTGCATGAATATTCAAAGGAACTGAAATGGTGCTAGGAATTTCCCTTCTATCATAAAAAAGTAATTTTAATGAATTTATTATAAAAATTTGAAACTCTCAGCTAGCAAGGAGCAGGCATATGCAATTATGGTCCCAGAAACAGGAAATTAGTGCCTGTCTGAAAAAAAATAACAACCCTCCAACACTCAAACTCTAGTTATAAAGAGATGTGCTCAAGTCTGTCTGTCAGTAGCCATTGCTACGGATAGTTTGCCACTGAAGCTACCGATTGCTATTCAGAACTGTGAAAAGACATCAGAGCACTGTCGAAAAACAACGAGCTAGTTGAAGTACTGAAAACCGCTCATTAGAACTTGGAAGGAAATAAGAAATCTGAAGACTTGGGCAAATGAGAATCCAACACTTCCTTCGGCGGACTCGTATCCCTATGTTGGGTATCTCTTACACTGGGTACGTTCAGCAGCACTCAACTGTTGACATAAAGCAAAAATCAGTTGAGTAGAGTTGAGTTTCAGCGGATGAAAATTTCTGACATATCATGATATAAAACCTTATTTTTTGATACCCAGTTGAAAAACTTTTTGTGATTGTACATGCAGATTATAATTTAAATGTATTGGTAGAACCAAAATACTCCTTAATGAACTTCAACTAACAGAACACAACAATACTAAATTTCAACTAAAAACCCTAAACATAAACAAACCATAAAATAGGTATATGCCATGTCTCAGCGGTCAGATGAATTACAAAGCGCAAATTTTTACCGCTGCCAGAAATCGACATCTACTGAGAAACATCGATTTGTCAGCGATTTAGCTGAACGCTATCGCTTTCTCAACTTACTCAACTGTTGCCAACAGTTGAGTGCTTCTGAACGTACCCACTGATTGGAACAGTTGTCGATTAATGAAGAGGCATAAGGAAATACATGATTCCATTGTATTAACACCCAAGGCCAAAGACAGCAAAGAGGCCAATTGTACCGCCTGAAAAGACAACTCAACAAGCTCTATCGTTGTCAAAAAAACTTGACTGTTCATGACTGATACTCAAAAACGGTAAGAAAAAGGATATCTCTAGGTTATGTGGATCAGCTGTAGAAACCACAAAGAAATGAATATAATGCAAATGGAAATGCGCAAACTAGACTTACTCTGGAAAAACACTATGGCTAGACGAATTGTCCTAGGAACCTTTTTCAGAATCAATATAATCTTATTGAATAGAACTTGAAATGAAACAGGTGTTTTTAAATTTTGCTCGATTTACTAAGCCTAGAATCTCTACCGAAATGACACATGAGCTTCCTAACTAGAACCGCACTGAACTCAGCATAACCATTATAAATGCCCGTACTGTTTCAGTATGGTAATGTTGCCCATTCACCACAATACAGATGGAGTACAGTCCTGACCCTTGCAGTCGAACAGTCGTGCCGTTGTTTCTCTCCGAGAGCATGTACACCATAACACACTTGATTTATTTCGAAAACCAGTTTCCAACTACGATGCTCTAAGTGCTGTTATTAGATACATTATTTTCTTCGTTTCATTGCATAGATTATGATCCATATGATGATAATTATGAGATATCGAATGCCCCTTACAGTTTCGCAAGCAGACTTTGTTTTATGCAGGAAAAACTGAATTTTCTTTTTGAACGCCTATTTACTATCTTACATCCGACCATCACTCGGTGAAC
This sequence comes from Propylea japonica, assembly GCA_013421045.1. Classification (NCBI taxonomy): domain Eukaryota; kingdom Metazoa; phylum Arthropoda; class Insecta; order Coleoptera; family Coccinellidae; genus Propylea; species Propylea japonica. The sequence continues at coordinate 43,515,923 of CM024241.1, forward strand.
TCTCTGCGGGTTAATTTCTGGAGTCAGGAAGTTTCGTTATAGTTCTCACGCACTACATAGTCGATAATTGTTGGAATAATCGAGCAGCTGAGATATCAAGTTTCGATTCTTCGTTTTGGTTCTCCTATGAATATCATTATATAGATCGAATAAGTTTTACTTGATGAATACGTCAAGAAATCTTCATCGATACGGATATTCGCAGAATTCATGTTTTCTTGAGTTTTCTCTGAAATTTTAAAATATTGTAATTGGCCACGGATAATGTGAATAATAGTGAAAACTGTTATCGAATAATAATTCTGGATATAATTAGAAGTGAAGAAAACTGCAGAATATTCTTCCAGGTTTAATTATGATCAATATGATGATAATTATGAGATATCGAATGCCCCTTACAGTTTCGCAAGCAGACTTTGTTTTTTATGCAGGAAAACTGGAATTTTCTTTTTGAACGCCTATTTACTATCTTACATCCGACCATCACTCGTGAACTCTCTGCGGGTTTAATTTCTGGAGTCAGGAAGTTTCGTTTATAGTTCTCACGCACTACATAGTCGATAATTGTTGGAATAATCGAGCAGCTGAGATATCAAGTTTCGATTCTTCGTTTTGGTTCTCCTTTGAATATCATTAAATGGATTGAAATCAATTTGAATATGATTTAGTTAGTGAAGGCGTCAAGAAATCATTATAAATACGGATATCCCCAGAATATTTCATAGAATGATCTTTGAAATTTCAAATATTTTAAATGGTTATATCAGAAGAGGAGAAAACTGCAGAATACTCTGCCTAGTTTAATTCATTCAATTTTTGCAACTGGCATGCATCATGACGAAAATTAAAATTTCGAAAGAAAACGTTCATAATTTTTAAAATTTATCTTTCTACACCTTTTGCAATTGTATCTCAGAAAACGTAATATGTAATTATGTATTTGAATTTCAGAATAAGAATATGTTATTCAGAAAAAGAAAATTGTAACTTACCAATAGGAAATTGTAATTCAGAATTGGTTCAATATATTTCAGAATCAATAAATATGAATAGGGATATGATTCCATTCGAAATTGAGGACGCGAAATAATAATGGTTCTCGTGGGTATTGTCGACTCTCGAAGTATATAGATACTTCATGTATTTGTGCCCTGCTTACTAACTGTGTGAAAAATTATATGAAATCGAATTTATAACTTTTGAAATACAATTTCTCTTTTCTGAAATTCAATTTGCCGTTTCTGCACTACAACTTTGTTTTTCTGAATTGAAATGTTCTAATCAAAATTACAATTTCATTTTTCTGAAATTAAACTTTCTGAATTGTATATTCCGTTTCTGAAATACATGTTTGCTCTTCTGATATTGAAATTTGATTCTCTGAATAACAACTGTAAAAGGTGTAGTACACCAATTCGATAATCAACTATAATGAAGCTAAATTCGAGATCATTCATTTCCTTATTTGCCTTGCGAATTCATTAGATCATCACTATATCTTCTATATCTATTCACAGTAGTTTTCCATACGATTAAAGCAATTCTCAATTTCACAACATGCTAATTTTGAAGAAATGCAGGACAGAAAGCTCAGAAGCTTCCGAAGTACATATGATAAGTTCTAAAAAGTTGACTTCATCTTCTTGATATTGAAAATTTAATTTCATTCAAATCATTGTTTCATGCAAATGTTTCATTAATTCTACTTGAGCCAAATCTAAATTTCCAACAATATAAAATGTTGCCAAAAAACGAGTCAGACATTGACACGAATAAAGGGATTATGGGCGATAAAAGTCTTGATTGATTGATAAAAAATTTCGTTTCGTTCCATTTTTATCACCATCATTATGTGATAAGAGTGTTAACTCAACAATGTTTATTTTCGGCAAGTGCTAACTTATTCCCAAACATTCGGAAATTTAATTACCAAAATATTGACCGATGGAGTCGTGGGAAATTAAATATTTATATATTGCTCTTCGATTCTATAAAAAGAATAGGTATTCCTCAATTTGAGGTTCGTTTTTAGAACAACAACTTCAGATCAGTTTGTAATCTGGCAATTCAGCAATGCTCAAATTTGATTACCTGCAATGTTCTATCTCTGACTGATCCTCGTCTTCGTCTCTCAGAACTATTATTTGAATTATGCTATTATATTTTATTGAGAATTGGAAATTCGAAACCCGAAACGCCTTACCACGAAATTCGAATACGTTACTGCGGACTTAGAAGTCAGCACCAAAGTAAAGAATATCTGATATCAAGAAAACTGTCCATTTTTTCCATTGTATCATTTGAGACCATTTTCAGCTCAAAATTCGAAAATTACAGACATTTGGGCAAAACGATATAGCACTCGTTCAAGTAGAACGAGGGCTCAAAAAGTGACCATTGATAGATTGAAAGTGTATATTGACAGACTTGACTCGTCAACTAACAGATTAACCGTGGGTTTCACAAAGCTTGATTGGGCAATCAAATCGTTGATTTTGAATTAAGTCGATGGTTTATGTCAAAATGAACTGAAAATTGCACAGAAATGATGACATTTCAATAATCAAGCTGATTGGAGTTTTGTGAAACCCGACTTAAATCTGTCAATTGACATATTTTCATTTAATCGCAGTGGCACTGATACGCCGTCATAGATAAACGATCAGGAAAAGTGCTTTTTCCCGCGTTGACTCTATGTTTTTTCAAATTAAAATTTGTTGGCATGGTCCTACTTTACGAAAACGCTGTAGAACGTTCTGGCAGACCACGGATCAAGTTCAAGGATCCGTAAGGATGCATGCACGAATATCTTGGCGAATAACGCGGTCGGTGGAACTGGCATTAGCACGTTCGAGGTCAGAGTAACATAAACAGAGATAAATTTCGCGATAAGTAATTGCGGAAACTCGAAAATGGCTATGCAAAAAAAGACAGGGCACACGTGTTCGAAGGCGAAGATGTGATTTTAATTCGGAGACGCAGTGGAAAAACGATACCAGTTCGATGATAAGGGGCCTATATATGATTCCCCAGCCGATTATTGATAACGAAAATGGGTTGATAATAAGGAAGTAGTTATACATCTGCTGCGAAATTAGCTTAGATAAGAACAATGCCAGTTGCGTTGCCTGTTTACATAAATTAAACGCTGAATATGAACGACTGATTGTTTCATGGAATATATACAAGTAATTTGATTTACTGTAGCTGAAAAGAACACTGGTATGGTTCACGGACTCTTTGCGCTCTGTTTTTTATTCCTATTGAAATAATTTCTACTCTTTTTTGACATCAGTCTCTGCATATCTTATTATTATTCATCGGGATACTAACTAGACTTTAATTATTTCATTCATTTTTACATGTAAATTAATGGAGCATTCCACTTATGAACCTCTCAATGGCTTTATAGGAATGAAAAAATTCAGGGTAGTATTCGATATTCAGCTGGCTTGTCGATAAATTCAATTTTTTTTAATTTGAAATACTCTTGAACTTTTTTCGTGTAATAATAAATTTTCTCTCCCAGCCTCGAAGTAAAAGGTGATTTTAATGTCTATGAAACTGAGCATTAATGACCCATTTTAATGCACCATTTGAGTCATTTCAATGTGCAATCCTCATGGCAACTGTACACGAAGTTTTCTGAAGCACTCTACGAGGAATGTCAAAACTCTACTGGAACATAGAAACACAGAAATTCCATTACCTATGTCAAATGTATGTCTTGTGCCAAATAAGAATGTATTTCAATCCAGAACTTATTCACTATTCATGTTGAGATCGTCAGAAAAATCTTGTAATCAACACGGTTATTAATCTAGCGATTAGGATTTCGAATATCTTAACCATTAGTCGCTGTCTTTAATAACCTAGTTGATTAAATAACTATTAACGTTGAAAACTGAGAGTTGATAAAAAATTCAAGAGGCTCACTGACGGATAGTTATAAGTTGCTTGTTCACCAGCATATTCACACTAGCCAAATTCAACAATTTTCATGACCCGGAATGCTAGAAAAAAGATTTTAACCTCCAGATATTCCAGTCGGCAATAAATATCTGGCAATTCCTACTATTATTTTCATTCATATAATTATTGAAAAGCCATTTTTCCTCTGAATAATTTGTTCGAAGTAAAATTTTCGAATTTTTTTAAGCCAAACGTTTCTGAATAATTACTTTCTGCCCGAATCGTAATCAACAAAAAAGAAGTACCGTAAACGGGGTTACTTCGACAGGTTTTTGGCATGTTTGTTGTTCTGTAAAGGAAACTATACGCTTGACAACCTTGGCTCCTATTCCATTGTAACAATTGAAGCCTTGGTTGTATTCACTAAAAAAATTATTGTGGCTCCACCCCCCCTTCACCTTTTTTTTTAAATTTCTTTTTGGTGTCGAAGTTATCCCGGGTTGGGGGTAACTTCGACACCATGCAGAATTATGCATAAAATCGAAGTTAGCTTTCTCCAGGGTAACTTCGACACCGAAAAATGTAAAAATAAATATACAGGGTCTCTATAAATGATTGTAACAGCGCAGTTGGCTTTCGATTATGCAAACCACAGAATTATGGGATCATGCTATGCTCTGATTGGTTAAACATTGGTATTCTGCAATCCAAAGCCAACTGCGCTGTTACAATCATTTATAAGACCCTGTTAATAATAATAATAATAACAATAATAATAATAGTAAATTGGTTGTTAAAAATAATACTTGCAGAAAATCATTTACATATTTAGCAACTTTGGTAAGGCATATTTGCATATAAATCTAAACTAAAACATCCTTTAAACTAAACAAAAACTCTTAATAAAGTAGGTAACACAAGTAAAAAAAATCTAAACTTTTGACGTAGGTGCGCGGCATCTTACAAAAAATTAGGTACGTGTTACCTGAAACAACGAGGAAAAACAAAACTAGAAATAATAATAAAAAACAAAAAATATTATAGTAATAATGATAATAATAGTGATACTCGTAACAATACTAAACAATAAATGGATAAAAACCGAAACACTAAAAGTCAATTTGTATGCAAAAACATGCATTATATTATACTTGTCGAAGTTACCCACCCCCGCTGTCGAAGTAACCCCGTTTTAAATACGGTATATAGAAATAATCCATTTTTTAATTTCTCAGAGCCTAACGTTAATTAATTATGCATTTACATTAGAAAAGCGCTGTGTAATCCAGAGAGATATACCGGATATTTTCTGGGAAATTTGTCTGATGCCGTCGTCCTCTACAAGTTGACATTTAGTCATTGAATTTTCCAGAAATTTTTACCTGACAGTTGCCAACCGTTTGATCTGATACAGACTTGGGATTTCCACTGATTTTCAATTTGAGTAGAGATAAAAATAGACGGGATTGGGTCCGCGATGCTCAAGTTTTCGCTTGGAGACTGGTCGACGCTCTGACGAATATAATTATTGCAATTTAGAACTATGTAATAACAGTTAATTGCAATATAACCAAAGCTCCCAATGAATGAAAACAATACGTGAATTTATACAATTTACTCATTGTTATCTGCAATCTTGAGATATATTGCTTTTCCTACCTACGACCGATCGTAAACACTATTACTTCGGATACTTTCGAGAAAGGTTCAAGATTCAAAGAGGAAAATTGAATTCATGAATTGATTAATAAATCAATATTTCTCAGAATAGTCAAGTTTTAATCTTTCTTCAATATATAGAATTGCAATAGTAATTAAAGCTATAAAGCCGGAAAATAGGGTTTGAACGAATAGACAAAATTCTAGGATTCGCCTTTCCCACTGACTTCTCAATCAAAATTATAGGATATCTGATGGTGAACTAACCTTATATTCATTCGAATAGTAATTTTCATTTTAAGCATCTCAATAGCATTGGCATTCGAACATACATTTTCCTTTCCCTACTTCCTACTTTAATACCTTCAAAATTGAAAGTGGCCCTAAACCCATAACCATCAACTGACCCAGACGTCCTGAAGGACCCATTACCGGAAAGTAACTCTATAATTTCATTATTGACCAGGATGAGGATGTTCGAAATGAAATATTCAAACATCGGAATGCGTTTTCCTCATGAAACAACCTCATAAAATATGAAAAACACAACGGGTCCTCGAAACAGACGAGCAACGGTAGTCGAGCAGTAAGGAAATTGAAATCAGCTCTAATAGGGCTGCCAACATTACCAACAATAATCCACCTCAGGCTAGTACTCCATACGGAATAGATATTCCGTAATAGTGAAGGTAGGAATTGTATTTTTTACGAGAACGAATATTACACACCTAATTTTGCAAATAACAATTTCAAGTCACTACGTGAAACTAGTATGAGTCAGAAACCTTGAAAGTTTACGGCAGCACAGCAGCTGATTTCTCCGCGATTTTGTTATTATAATCCGTTAAAGCGGCGAACACACGTGCCTGAACAATCAGCGGTAAAGTATTAGCAATATTTTTCCAAAATACGCTTTAGAACGCTGATTCATTTTAATTTATAATAGGTTTGTACTTCGACAATTACGCAATGGAAAAATTTGGAGTACGAACAACTCGATGAAGTTGTGTTTCAATTTTTTCTTGAACCTTTAACCGCCGAATTTCAATAATTTGATTCCTCAATTGCAGTGTCGGAAACGCCCCTAGTTACTCGTTTTCTTGTTATATTATTTCATGAAAAACTTCCATGGGGGTTCATCCTTCACTGCCTCCAGTTTCATAATTAATTTCTATTTAGATTTTTCCCCCTCCCACTTGCTGAAGGCTGGAGACACCATTGAATACTTGTTCAAACACACCCGTTGAGTGAATGAGATATCGTCTCAAATTTTTATAAAACTTTCCTTTTTATCAATTGTTAGCACTAAATTATCCTGTGCAATGGAGCAATCTAGATTTAGGTTTATCGAATATATAATTTGAGCCCTTGAGATCACACCTCAAAATTACTATTATTTCGTATGAAATATATTTGTTGAACAATAAATCGACCATTTGAATATCAATGCTTTGAGAGATAATTTCTATTGATACTGAAACTGTTCGGAGCGATGTGATTTTTCTAAATTTAGATTTCGCAATGAATAAAAAACGTCTATTCACTGCAACAGGTTTTGTTGAAAAAGCCTTACTCTAATCGTTTTGTTCACAATAAAAAGCAGTAACTAGGGACAGCATCTGAATATTGTTGAGAAATCAATTTGTAATCTGGGTGAGGTTTAAGAGAAAATTAAATACGACTTTTGTTGAGATTTTTTTCTTTCCCCTTATTTTGCAGGCGTGTGTAGAGATGTTAAATCGATTATTCTGAAATCGATGAGTGCAGTATTGCGTTATAATGAATTGAACATTAATATCCTATCATCTAACATGAAATTGGAACAGAACAACTTACGGTCTAATCAAGTGCTTGGAATGACGAAATAACAATTAATTACTGGCATCATGATTAATAGAAAAACTTCTAACTTACGTTTCAAATATTATTTCAGCTATCAATTCATTCAAGATTTCTGATTTATCTAGGTGATGAATTTTATATTTCGAATGATTCGCTTCGCCAAATTTTACTTCGGTTTAGACTTCTTGTATATAATTTATCATCTCATTTTGAATAGTCTATCTTTTCGTGCAGTGTCCTAGTCTGAATTAATTTCTAATTATCAAGATTTCATTCTCTAAGTATGTATATAATGAGAGGATTGACAAATAATAGTCATGTTTCTATGTTGCTCTTTAGTTCTGTTCGTTGACCATGGCATTTGCCCCTTTGAAGTAGTAGAAACCAAGCAGTAAAATGAATCGTCGACAGAAAAAAAAAACTAATATGCCTGTGTAATGAATATGACGTTTTATTCTTTCAAACACTCTTTGCCTGGAAGACATACTACCATGGTTTCAGCCAATACAGCATGCTTAAAGTGAACTTGACAGTTTCTGCTTAATCAAACCCTTTACGTGATTCCGAAGATAACAGTATCCCTCAAAATACTCTTCAGCCTCTTCGGCTAAAAAACAGAAAAATATCTCACTAAAGGCATCAATTCCAATTCCCACTTATTCTCGAATTTCAGCACGTACGGTTTTCTTCATTCTACGACTAGGGCTTATTACATCAAATGGCGAACAGAAATCGTGAACGGCAATCACGCAATTACGTTGCGCTGGGCCCTTACTCTAGCATTTACATACAACACAGCATGGTTGCGAAAAAATTCGTTCTGCTGCAATAGATACGGACCATAACGCCGTATTTGAAGTTAAATGCGAGATCAATACCTGGATTGCGTACGCGTATACCAGAAAGTAGGTGGGTAAAATAGCAAATGTCCTAGCGATGAAATTGGAATAGAGCTCGTTGCTGCATATGACAGAACGAAACGATATGGCTCGGTTATAATTGTATAAGGTCATGCGAGAAAACTTATCTTTCCCGGTTTGACACAAGCCGGGATTTTTTTGTGAACGATCGAGATAATGCGATATCTGGCGGCTTTGTATACCGGGTGGCATAGGATAGTGCGCGATCTGGTTGACTTACATACTTTTTTGGATAAATTGATGTTGCGTGTGATATTTACAAGAAATTTTGGCTTAGGTACTTTATATACTTTTCTTATAAACTTTATAGGTTTTCACTCCCAGTCTCTGAACATAAATAATTAAAAAAATTAGAACGAAAAATATCTAATCGAAATTCTAATGATGATCAGGTACCAACAGAAAACCGTCAAGAACAACCAAATTTGTTGATGTCATTCTTATATTCCTGGCCTATCAGAGAAAAAAGAAGAATTGGTTCCAAATTCAACATAAGAACTTGTTTCAAAACAAAAAATGATTTGAGATCCATTCTTACTAGAACAAACCAATGACTAAGACAACAAAATCAAAAATTGTGTTACAATATCCCTGTATGTGGAAAATCTTATACAGGAGAGACATCAAGACGTTTAGAAATAAGAAAACTGGAACATAAGAATAACATCAAAAATAGAGACATCACAAGATCACAATTGCTGATCATATACCTATGTTCAATAGCGGAGATCATATGATGAACTGGGACCACACAAGATCCTCATGCGGAACCTGATAATTATAAAAGGAAAATTAAGGAATCTACATGGATTTTGTTAGATGAAGTAAATAATTTGGCCAATTGTTCTGTTGGAATAGATCGTATTTGGATTGATTTATTGAGAAGGAAGTGACATCAGGAAATTTCAAAATCAAATAAATCAACATCTCTATAGATTGACAACTATCAATGTCAATCATATTACAAATGAGAAAATACACAATTCTGAAGAATTTTAGAGTTTGTCTGAAGAAGGTGTCTGATATAGCCACCGAAACGTTACATTCCTTTTAATTTTGTTTTATTTTCCAGTTTTACTGTTAGGCAACATTTTTTTCAAGACCAATTTGGCTCCTGACAAAAAGTGCAAAGATTTTCGCAGGAGCAACTTCACCTTAATCAAACACAGAATATATTTCAATCGATACTCTATATACTCATTTCTTCTTTAAATCGTTTTTCAAAGAGCAGAGATACAGGTTTGAGGTTGAGTATGGAACCATGTGAAATGTCTGTTGAGCGAAAAAAAACAAATTCATGAAATTTTGTAAGTATGTGCAATGGCGCAATTTTTTTGTTGATAAGCAAGTATGTTTAACGTGATGTACGTTATGTATAAACGTGACTCAGATTATCCCAACTCAAGAAAATGTAACGAGCCAAAATCCCTATCAACATCTGCAATGATATACAGAGGATCCCATATGAATGAAAAAAGTTGAGGGTATTTCCGATTCAACTGGAACACTGAAAATATATCACCAACAAAAATTTGTACAACAGATGCACTTTGCGCCATTGCACTCACCTCAAAATTTTTTGAATATTGACTTTATCGTTCTGCTGCTATTCATCTACATAGTTCCATACTTTATCTCAACCCTATACAGAGTGTCTGTAAACAAATGCGAGATGATTCCTCGATGAAAATAAGCAGGGGTAGTTCATATAATTTTTTTTCAATGACTCCCTTCCAGATACGAAGACGAATTGACAGTTTCTAATTGTTTTTTAGGAGTCATAAAAACACTGTAGTAGATGTTACTGACACAATTTTTCTTGATCCCTTACTTTATTATTAGGGGTTGAATAAAAACCCCTTATTATTATTCTTCAAATTGTTTACATGGAAAAGATTTCGAAAAATGAAATTCTCTCATGGTTTCCATGCAATTCTGTAGAAAAAAGTCTTCTGCGAAATTTCCATACAGTCGATACTTTTCTCGGAAAAAATAAAAACTTACAAGCAATTATGATCACTTTCATTCCATTTCACCCTTTGTTCCACAGAATGAATATTTTAAAATATTGTTTATGCTCAAAATTTGTTTTGTCAATTCTGCTTATTAATCGAAAGAAAGTTCTTTATGTGAAATTAAAATTTTACGGATATAATTTTCTTAACTTAGTAATTAAACCTTCAAAAAGATTTATAGAACATCTCCTGTCATAGACATACAATATCTTAGATTCTTAGAATATTAATATTGTTTTCTGAATTCGGTAGTTCTTGATGAGATCATATTGATATCCAGTATGATGTTAAAAAATAATCTGCTCGTAAACCCAATTCATATTCACACCACGTAATATCGGCATCCAATTGAACATGGGCGATGCTACAATATACATTCTATCAACTCCACAAGGCTTCAAACTTGAAAGAAATAACTAGTACACTCTTTCAATACCGGTATGATTCCCTGAATGACCCCACGAATCTCAATCGAAATTGCTGTCACTCCCATTTGGATCAAGGTAACCGAACAATACGCTTCGTTCAATTCTAACTAAAAAAAATGCGGAAAAAACAATTCCACACGTGGTCATGTCGCAGCATCAAGGAAGCATGTCACGATTTCTCGTATTATAAAAATGAGCTTTGATTACACTAATTTTGAATCGAATACGTCGAGTGTTAATACCGAATTGGCACCATTACTGCCAAGGTTAGACGGTTTCAAATCTCAACCATTAATTCAGCAGGAAAACCTGAGAAAGAAGGCGAACGAACAATCTTAACTACCAACGATTGCCTACACACCTTAATTATATGCTCGCTCTACCTTTAATCGAGATTCTATCAAGAGGTTTTCAAACTTGGTGTTCGAGAGAAGACCACAAATATAGGAGGAGAATATGGAATCAATACTGGGTGTTTCTATGAACTGAAAAAAATGATAAGAAGCTGTGCGTTTTACAGGATGGAACAGAGGAACTTGCGGATTTAAAAATTTCATTAAACCCTGCCAAAATGATTCAATTATTTTTCGTTAATCGAATTTAAGTTGTTCAGACATTTTAAAAAGATCATATCTGGCAAATGGTGGAAGTTATTGTCAAGACACTATGTAATTGATTACACAAATGCCAGACCATTCTGACCAATATTTCGTTACTGCGTAGTTTGGCGATAGCCAAACGACGGTTTTTTTTTCAGTGGGCCAGAGTACTGGCTCGTATTCTGGACAAGTGATCGTTCAATGCGTATACGAACTTCATTGCGCGAGTCCATCTTTTACCTGCAAAAAGGCACCCCACGCCCATGAAGTTCGAATTCGCTTTGAAAGATCACCCATAAAAAAATCGCAAGGAGATATTTCAGGCAAATGTGCTGTAGCGCTGAGAACCACAGAAGGTTAACTCTTGAATCAGGTGTACATAACAATAGGAATCACTGAAACTTTTTGTTCGTTCTTCGAAAAAAATATGGGCATTTATCCTAAATGGCGATAGGGCATCACAAACATTGACATGTTGTAAATGCAGGGGCCACTCGTGAAGTTCCTGGGGTTTCTGTACTCCAGTACAGTTTACCCCTGGAATTTTTTTGTTGGGGATTGCCTGAATAACATGTTGTTCGCGATCGTTCCAAGACTCTGACCTACTTGAAGAACAACATTTGTTTGGCTATCGCCAACAACTCAATGAAATTATGAACAGAGTTGTCCAAAATTTCCAGATATCATCTCCACAACTGTCTGAACATAAACATTACTGAAGTAACATTTGTGAAAATATCTACTTAAAAAACGTTTTGTCCAAATGTCTGTAATTTTCTCGAATTTTGAGACGAAAATGGTGGGAATCAAATTCAATTATGTCCCTTCGTCCCGCTAGCACGACAACTTTCGTTGGAATTGTCCTAGAGACAAGTTCGGTTTCCAATACCCCGCAGTTTGAGTTAGTCAACCAGCCAATCGTACAGGGTGTTCTATAAAATATGGCAATTAAAAATTTTGTTTTTCAATATCTCAGACAAAACGAGAACAATCGAAATGAAATTTTGCGGTCACATGCAATATGCTCATAATAAGCCTCATGCAAAATTCTGTGACCATATTGTGAAAATAACCATATAAAATTCAATTCGAATATTGAAAAGAAGAAACTTTATATTTTCACAGCAAGATATCCGATTCGGGTGAAATTTATTTTGTAAATGGAAATTGATATACTGAATGTTCATGGATCAAGAGAACGAATCATCAAAACCATAGGATCAATTTTTT
>CM024241.1:43528627-43594367 GCA_013421045.1 Propylea japonica
TCAAATAGGGATGTTGACTACTTTTTGGAATTTATTTTATTTTAAAGATGAACCCTATACAAACACGAAAAAATTACTTTTTCCTTAAAATATAGTAGTGCCAATAAAAATGAGTAAATGAAAAGACAATTCAAAATTCCGCGGAAATGCTCATTTTGTCACGTTCTGATGATTACGTCATAATACAGTGAACATACTTTGACTTCTGTCAAAGCGAACTGTTTTGCCCGATCCTTGTCGAAAAGTTCAATCTAAGCCTCAAAATAAATAGGTCGGTTCTGTAAATGCTGAATGAGAGCTTCTTTCATTTGTAATAATAAATATGAGTTAAAAGTCTGCTACTTACAAAGACAATTTCACGTTGTTAAGCTCCGTTGCACAAAAATCCTTGTTTTCGCAAAAAAACTTGCGACCATAAGGGAATTTATCTTCGGTAAAAGTTACTACTATACCCTTGATGAATCCTATCTCCATTATAAAGAAAATTGTAGATTATCGTTCTTGTAACGAACTAGTATTCTGTTCTCTTTCAGCTTTCAACTTCGTAAGTTCGAATCATAGATATGATATATTATATATTTACTATGGTTCAAACTTCAAGTCACAGAACCGTGGGTTTCACAAAGCTTGATTGGCAATCAAATCGTTTATATTGAAGTGAGTCGATGGTTTTTGTCAAAAATGAACTGAAAATTGCACAGAAATGATGACATTTCAATAATCAAGGTGATTGGAGTTTTGTGGAACCCGGCCTATGAATGTATTTTGTTGATCTGAGCACCGAACATTCGAATTTGCAATGACAATACGGAAAGTTTGACGTCACTATACGGATACCTCTGATTGGCGTTCGCAGTCACGTGATAGTTGATAATAAATAACATAATTTAAATCAGCTTTATTTAATTCAACGAGAATAATAAGATCACTAAAATGGTTTTTAGGATTGCAAAAATTTCCTTCTATGAGGAAAAACCTCAATTTATATGAATTCGTAACATGAGTCAACATCCCTATTATCATGGCCAACCGACGGCTCAACCTTCGTGAACGGACTATACACAGTAATACACTTCGTTCACTATAGATTTCTAAAATTTTGATATATTGATGAAACATCCAAATTTTAATGAAGCTGACACATAAACAATACAACCAAATCCTTCCATGTCAATATTAATAGTTCACGAATGCTCGCAGTGTGGTGCTGCATTCTTATTTTCAGATGCCTATTGATGGTATGAAACTCTGTGTAAATCCATACGATTCCAAATATTTGCAGTTTACTCATTACAAGCAAGCAAGTGCTGAAATACTAACAATTTGTGATCAAATTAGAAATAAGAAGAATATAACTCTGGTACAATTGAATACATCAAAATCATGACAATGTTGATACTCAAAGCAGAAGAGCGATCTAACATATGGGCTCCCCTTTCTGCAGGATAATCTTCAACACACTTGATTATACAGGGATGTTAATTGAGTGTGACTGATTTCATAAACGGGATCTCTCTGTATGAGCAAGGTTGCGATTCAGGGTCGATACACCAGAGGCCACTAGAACATCGGAGCGCTTGATTTTACATTCGGGTGCGTTCTAACAATTTGGATGAGATCACTTGATCAGAAGTGCAGGGATTACAAGTGTACAAGCGATGCGAAAGATACAGTATGCTACGTTTTGGTGGTTTTTTTGATGGGGTAGTTTGCTGAGTTTCTAGTGCAGTGCATCGGCCATCAAGTTTGTACTGGCTATTGGTGTGCATATAATGAGGAAGTAATAAGCAAATGTCCCGACGGTTTTGAAAACCACATACATTCATTTTATAACGAAACATACCCTCAATTAATAGGTATACATACAGGGAACAGTGTGTTTGGTCATGACTTAGCGATACTTTAAGGGCATCAAATATACCTAATTTTATCGCAAAAAACACACACATTGGGAAGTTTACCCCCTCAGCTTTGCAGTGGCCCCATTTGAATTTATTTTTTTATTTTAGTTGACCCTTCCAAATGATATCGATTTCTTGGACATAAAGGTCCTACAGATGTGAAAAAAATGATTTTTTAAAAGATGATACTACCAGCTTTCATCTAAGTGAAACAATATCAAAAACATTCAACTTAGAAATGTCATAATTTTTTTTTAAATCTCAGTGAATGTACTGGTTTTTTTAGTAAATCCGCAATAGTACAAGAACTAGCACATTGAAGTATATTTTTTTCAATGAGCTAACACACAAGATATTAGCTACAAAACAATACCAACATAATTTCTGTAAGTTACATAATTAGCAAGTAATTGCTGTTGGAACATCACGGATCACCCTTATGAAAATTAATAAAATAAAGCTCAGTACTGTACTTTCGATAATTTTAATGCTCAAGCAAATAAATTAATCATTAAATTGCTCAAAATGGCCTCCTCTGCTTTGTAGACAGGCAGTGGCCCTCATGAAGACCTGTAGCAACAAAGAAAAAGGTTTGGGGCGCTCGCTTATTAGATTAGTGGTCATGTTCGAACATCAATAACTCTCAAATTATGAAATTTACAGAAATTATGTAGGTGATGTTTTGTAGCTTATATCCCTGCTTGTAAATCATTGAAAACAAATAATTCTTCAATGTGCTAATTCTTGTACTATTGCGGATTTATCAAGGAAATGAGGAGATTGTTTCACTGAAATTTTTTAAGGAATTTTTTATGGCGTCTTCTAGTTAAATGTTTCAATATAGTTCTACTTTAATGAAAGGTTGTATTATCATCTTTCAAAAAACATTCTTTTCACATCTGTAGGACCTTTAAATCCGAAGAAATCTTTATAATTTGGAAGGGTCAACGAAAATAAAAAATTAAATTTAAAATTGGGGCTTCTTCAAAACTAAGAGGGCAAACTTCCCAATGTAATATAAGCTAAAGAAAAGGTACTCTTGCTCAGTGCCGATAAAATGAACCGTTTTCGAAAAAAAATAATGAAAGAAGTAAGTAATTGAAATTTATTCCACTAAAATGAATTTCCAGTGGCGTCATTTAGGAGGTCGTATTTTCGTAGGGAGGGCCGCTAGGAAAAAAAAATTATGGGAACTTGTCATCTCATTTTTTATGTTATATCTGAATCCGAGAGATTTCTCACATTTTCCGGGACATCCTGAATTCTACAAATACTGATTTTACATTCCGATTTAAGTTCTGACAATTTTGGATGAGATCACTTGGTCAGAAGTGCAGGGATTACAAGTGCACAAGCGATGCGAAAAGATACAGTATGCTACTTTTGTAGTTTTTTTGATGAAGAAGTGCTTGAGTTTGTACTGGCTATTGGTGTGCATAATGAGGAAGTAATAAAGCAAATGCCCCGATGGTTTTGAAAAACCACCTTTATTCATTTCATTACGAAGGATACTTTATTCAGTTGAGGAAAGAGATGATAGTCTGACGGAGGCAATCCTAAAAAACAAGCAAGAATTTTCCAAGTAGATTTTTGGGCACGAAACTTCTTAGGTCTTGGAGAACCAGTGTCGCCATTCCATTGATGTTGCTTTGCTTCTGGATCGTAGAAATATACCTAAGTCTCATCCATAGTATCGAAAAACCACCTTCATTCATTTCATTACGAAGCATACTCCTGAATTAAAACATTCGGGGAAATAAAAAATATAAAAATCAAAATCATTTGCTGTTTGTTAGTGTCGCTAAAACTCGAGGACGGCTGAACGGATTTATCTTATCTTGGTCTTGAAATGTTCGTGAAGGTCTATAGGTTTGCATTTTCTGAGAACATTCATCAAACTAGAAATTTTTTATGCAAAAAAGAATAATAGATTTTAACTAAAAAAAATTCTTAAGGGATTATTCAAAAACGTTGTTATATTCGATTGAAAAATAAATAGACCAACGTCTTATATTTAGGTGGCAGCTTAATTCAAACATCTCGTGATAAACTTATATTATATTATTATATGACTTCAACACCATCAACATTAAGCAAACCAATTTGTATTATGAACATCATCATACAAGTCAGAAGCTTCTGCAGGATTGTTCATATCACGAATCGATAATGTAAACTCGTAAACTTACCATTCGAATGATGTATTTCCGGTGAGCAGGATTGATGAAGAGATAACATTGGATTGGGCTGTGCTATACTACAATCCATTGCTGAAACACCGGAACAATTATAATTAAAAGCAGTAAATCATGTCGCTATTCAAAATAATGCATGGATAGTTATTCAATCAACTAGTTCATTAATGACAGCGATTAATGGTCGCTTCGCCCACGCGTTAATAGTTCTAGAACATTAGTGGCAGAAAAATGATTGATTAAAATATTTTTCTCATTACGCAAAAAAATAGTATGAAGAAATTTCGTTATAGAGAAAAATTGTTTCTAAAGTCGGCAATGTCGCGGTCGACTTCCCTGATAAACATAAGTTGATCATTCAAACTTAAGCACTTGCTTTTAGACTTTCTCGCACAGCTCTTCACACTAGCGTAATGGTTAGATTGAAATCAAACAGCCAGGGGTGTATTGAAAACTGTTTCAGAAGAATCTCTCCGCCCGCCGTAATGATTTAGTTTAATGTCTTTATTCAATACGCACGTTCAAACAATTTCGGAAAAACCCACCCTTATATCTTCTTACCAATACCCATTCAAAGAGAGATCTTCTTCGAATATTTCGCTATAGAGAGAATTTACTTCGTTTTAGAGGGTGTTTTTAACATGAGATTTGGATTCAAGTTGCAATGTCTTGAAATTCGTTTATACAGACGTTCGTTATAGAGAAGTTCCACTGTACATTCTTATTTTGCAAAAGACATACATTTGAAATGAAAAAAAAAACTGTTTCTATGTTTCAGTAAAGTTTTGACATTACTTGTATTGCTTCTGAATGTGTTCGGTTACCCATGATAGTAGCACATTGAAATAGCATAAATTGAACATTAAAATGGGTCATTATTAATGTCAATTTATGTGGGTTCTTTTATTAACTGCTCCCCCAATATACATACCCAAGTCATATATTTCAATCAAAAATGTATTCTCATTCATCTCGAGGTATACGGAAAAATCTTGTAGTCAAGTAGTTTAATTATATAGCAACAAATGGTCTCGAACTATTAACGCGTGAGCGGAGCGAATATCTTGGTCATTAGTCGCTCTCATTTATCACCCTGTTGATTAAATAACTATTCTTGTACTTAATAGAATATTCGTACTACAAAAAAAATTCATAAGAAACATTTTTGGAATGAAGCCTTATGAGATACTAACACTATATGGCTTATATTCTGTCGTATTAGTAATAGACCACTATGAAGAACTGGGTAATGTACAAATGGAATAAAAAAATACCTGTTAGAACAAAAACCCATTCATAGTTACCTTCAGAAAAATGTAACTTACAGCATATTCTGTCGTACACAAAACACACACTGAAACTATTGTAGTGTCAGTGAATTCTTAGAAGGAAATTTGAAGATTTATGTGTACTGTAGGTACTTATTGTTTATTGTAATTTTTTTTCTTTGCTTTGATACGATACGATCCACATCTTTATGAAATTTTGATGAAATAAAATCTATCTATCTATAATAATAATAATATTTTTCGTTGTTTGGTTTTCTTGTGCATTTTAATTTATGAATTGTTGGTTAAGTGCTTAAAACCCAATAAACCTCAATCAACAATTTATAATAATAATATGTACCTAAACTAAATATCAAATAACTTCCCTATAACGAACATCTATATAACGAAGTTCGTACAAGACATTGCACCTTGAATCCAAATTCCATGTTGAGAAAACCCCTCTAAAACGAAGTAAATTATTTCTATAACGAAATATTCAAAGATCATCACTCTTGGGTTGGTATTGGTAAGAAGGTATAATGGTGGGTTTTCACCGAAATTTTTCCGGGCGTACGTAATAAATCCCTAACTTAAACTGAATCATTACGGCGGGCAGAGAGATCCTTCTAAAACAGTTTTAAATACACTCCTGGCTATTTGGTTTTAATCTACCATTATTCGCTAGTGTGAAAAGTTGTGCGAAAATTACTAAAAGCAAGTGCTTAAGTTTGAATGATAAACGGATTTAGCGCTTTAGTTATAGTTCCACTGTATTTCAATCATAAATTTATTCTCAATTCATAACGAGGTAGACGGAAAAACCTTGAGACAAATCATTTATTAATCTAGCAACGAATGGTCTCGAACTATTCAGTTGAGAGTCCTAGTTGCGTATGCGGAGAAGGAGAGGAGACAATTGAACATCTGGTTTATAATTGTTCCATGTATAAATTTCAGGATGGCTTGAGAGCTATACATGAAATAACCGAGTCGTTTTTGAATTGGGTTGTTAATTTCAAATCGATTCAATAGAGTTTCAATCATTTTATTTTTTTGTTTTTTTTCTGCTTCAATTTTTTCGTTTCAGATCAGAATTCTGATGGCATCGTGGAGTGGATGTTCTGTTGGACTCGATAAAAAAGAAATCCCTCAATATTCTAATAGTTTTAAAGTTTTATTTTTGTAAGTACGGCGATGTTCGATCCCTCGTAACAAATAT
This sequence comes from Propylea japonica, assembly GCA_013421045.1. Classification (NCBI taxonomy): domain Eukaryota; kingdom Metazoa; phylum Arthropoda; class Insecta; order Coleoptera; family Coccinellidae; genus Propylea; species Propylea japonica. The sequence goes on from CM024241.1 coordinate 43,535,214, forward strand.
GTCAAAATGAGTGCAAATACAAGACAACAAGCAGTATGGAATAATCATTTTCCCAATTCAGTATCTTCATTCCATCCCCAACTCTTTTATTATAAACACATTCCTTCCAAATATAGAATACCACTCACCTGATGAAGAAGAAAACGCACAAGACAAGACACCACACACTCAAATCGCCAACACACCTCAGCAAGAGCAGCACATCCCTTAGCTTGTGGTCCAACGTGAGGCACAAAATCAACTGGATCAGCTCCCAGCATCAGCACGGCAGCCCCATCAAGCTTCCTTGGTGGCGGCGGCATATGACGCCTTCCTCTCTTCGGGGGGTTGGTAAGGGAACGAGAGGGGTGGCGAAGGGCGCCGTCTCCTGATCCATGGGCGGGATCAGAGCTCGCTACCCTGTGTTTAACTTCTGTCACGCCGCCACCTCTGCCGGGAACGCTCATGCGCACCGGCATTCGCGACGGAGCCCTACAAGTGAAATGTTCCGGATGAAAGAGATATGGGGAAGGTTGGGGGATTTTATTCGATGTTTAGGAGGTTTTCGTCTTACGTTTTCGGGGTTTTAAATTGGGAAAGCATTGTATTTTGAAATTGGAAAGTTTGAATCAATATTGAATATTTGATTTAATGATAACTCTTTAATTCACCTCAACAATAATAAAAATAGATGTGGGTAATTTAAATCATGGACAATAGCTATTATTACAACCAGAGTAATATGAATAGTATATTTCCCGAGGTTGTCCTAGTTAGGTACATCCCGAGGGCGAAGCCCGGGGGATGTATAGGCAACCGTGGAAAATATGTTCATATTTCTCGTGTTGTAATCAAAAGTTTTTTTCTGATTGAAACAATATCGTTCCTAAAATGGAAAAATTAATATTGGATTGTAAATTTTTGAATTAATTGGATTTTTAACGTTGCTATGGGCCATGTTTGTGAGGATCATGGTTGACTGGTTTTATTTTGACGTCTTGTCAGAAATAAAATTATTTCGAAGATTTGGTATGTTGCTCTGATTGTTGTTATTTTCAATGTATAATTAATTCATTCGATCTCCAGTCGCAGAAATATTCACCAAAAACGTTTTGGCAAATTTTATCTATAGTCCGTTCACGAAAGGTTGAGCCGTCGGTTGGCCATGATAATTTGACATATTCCACTGTGTATATTAAAATTTTAGGTTATGATGTTTATTTTCTTGTCAGATTGATACGTTGTTGTCAATATAACATAGAGTTCTCTGATAACTCGCAATCTCGTCGGACGGGGCCGGGTACATTCGGCAACATTGAAATTTATTTTACGTTATGACAGCAAATACTGCCAACTTCAGATAAATAAAGAAACGCCTACTATGTGCTCAACCTTTCCGCTTCGTGAACGGAGTATATGTTAAGGTCCAAGCTACATTTGAAGTAAGAAACGAAGGTAAAATTATTCGATGAAGTGGAAGCCATTGTTAAGAACAAAATAAAAGATACGTTCCCAAAAAATCAGCAGTGTTGTCCCGGGAGCAGATCAATGACAAGTTTCCCAAAAGTTTCTAATATGTCAACTTGATTTTTTCAACACTTGTCAATGAAGGGTCTTACCGCGGTCGCAAAATGTTAAAATCTTCAAGAAATATATTCAGTAGTCGCTACTCGCTACTCGCGTATAATGGCAAGATTTGGGCCACTCGCCTACGGCTCGTGGCCTAAACTTCACCTCGTGAATAGGTAATAGCTGTCATTTTAGGTAATAAGTACAATTATTTTTACAATCAATTCCTCGATAATTATTCGAATACCAAAATAACTCATTACTTATATCATTAGCTATTAAACTATGTACCTAAGTACGAGTACATAATAGTATACCTAATGATAGCTATTAAGTTTAGGCTACGAGCCGTAGGCGAGTGGCACAAATCACCGAATTAATGAAAGCCATTATACGCTAGTAGCATATTATACTTTATCCATATCCACGACTACTGAATACCTATATTTCTTGAAGATTTCAACATTTGGCGACCGTGACACGACCCTTACGTTACAAGTGTGGAAAAAGTCATGTTGAAACATAAGACATTTTGAAGAACTTGTCATTGTATATTTTGTGATAAAAGTTGATTCAATTGATGTAATAAAAGGTTTGGCCTTCGATTGACGAGATATACCCATATTTGTCAGTTGGAGTACTTACTTTAGAATACTGAAGAAAAATCAATTCAAAGAATATAATATTGAAACTAAATCTATGGAGCATCTGACAGCAGTGAAATTCATTATTCACTTGTGATTAATGGGTATTATTATGGCCCATCACACATCAGACGTATATAATGGGTGGATTATTAAATCATCCTGGATAAAATACATTAAACTACCTATACGGCTATACATATCCAGTTTATGTTCAATTGAAACATAAACCTCAATATGAGTGATCAGAAACTTAGGATAAAACATGATGACGAGAGCTTTCCTCAAACAGAGAATATGCATTCCAATAAAAAAACTTAATTCTGAAAAATCTCTATAAAAGGTAAATAAGAGAAAATCAAGAGCAGTTTCAAAGTTGAAAAAAATCATAAAAATATGCCTTTTCCTAAGTTTCTGATTACTCTGCCCACCCACCATCAAGTAGGTGAATCTCCTGCAAAATTTCGATACAATCGATACTTTTCTGGGAAAAAATAAAAATTTACAAGCAGTTATGATCACTGTTCATTCCATTTCATCGTATAAGTGTTCCATAGAATTAATATTCTGAGATATTGTATGTCTATGACAGGAGAGAGGAGAGGAGAGATGTTCTATAAATATTTCTGTAGGTTTAAATACTAACTTCCGGAAGAAAATTATATCCGTAATAAGTATTTTAATTTCACAAAAAAATTTCTTTGGATTAATAAGCATAATTGACAAAACCAATTTTGAGCGTAAACAATATCTTAAATATTCATTCTATGGAACATACCATGAAATGGAATGAACAGTAACTCCTTGTAAGTTATTATTTTTTCCGAGAAAAGTAGGCCGGGTTTTTCACTATAATTTGACCCCCCCTTTAACTTTGTTACTAAAGGAGATAAAAAAATGTTTCGTATAAAAGTTTCACGAAATCAACTGAGGTTTTTGATATGAGTTCAGAAACTGAAATATATACAGGGTGGCCAACATATTGATGGCAACTTCATTTTTTCAAATGGAACACCCTGTATATTTTTCCATGTTTGGCTAGCTCTTCTTCCCCTGATTTTGAATATGTAACATATGTTGGTCTATCTCTTTTATTCTGAGAACCACAGAGTTTTAAATTTTAAGAACTACCTGCCAAGATCTATACCTAATCATTTTACAAGTGGCAGAGTGCGTTTACTGAAAATGATTATTTTTGGAGTTATAATAACGTCAATGGGAAGATATACAGGGTGAACAACATTGAATGCAACTATATTTTTTCAAATGGGACACTGTCTCTTCAATTTTCAGAGTTTCAAAGTTCTGAAATGATGACACCGAATAAAAAAAAAATGTGAAATACCTACGAAATTCTTTATATCCAACCAATCTACTTAAAGTTTTGTTTTAAAATGAATACTTAACAATTACTTGACCAATGAAAAATGATAAACTATGGTAGTACGGTAAGAATAACATCAACTAAAGAAATTGCTCAAAATGACCACCTTCATTCAATACACATAGTTCATATAGTTGTCTCAAGTTGTTTAGACTATTTTTGATAGCATTATTATGGCTCTGATTCAAGTCAGAAATTAAAGCTTCAAAATTTGTTTCTAATCATTACAATATTACCATTATACTTTGTGCGTTGACGGGATTAGTTCCGAATTATGGGTTTAATATTGGTTGATTTTATATCATTAATTATTCTCCGCTTTCATTGATTGTCATTATTGCTGAAGTAATTCTTTTCCTCCAGTAACGTCTATAAAAACATGTCCAACGGTGTTAAATCGGGACTATTTGGTGGCCATAAAATGGGTGCGCCATTACCAATCCAAAGATCAAATTGGCCACTTAATTATTCACGAACTTCCAAAACGCTATGCCAGATGGTTATTAAAATTTGAAACTCAGTGGTGCTCAGAATAAGAAAGATAGACCAACATATTTTACATATTCGAAATCAGGGCAAAAAGAGCTAACCAAATATGGAAAAATATACGGGGTGTTCCATTTGAAGAAATGAAGTTGCCATCAATATATTGGTCACCCTGTATATATTTTAGTTCCTGGACTAATATCAAAAAACCTCAGCTGATTTCGTGAAACTTTTGTATGAAACATTTTTTTGTATCTCCTCAGTAACAAAGTTAAAAGGGGGGTCAAATTATAGTGAAAAACCCGGTACCTATCGACTGTATCGAAATTTTGCAAGATACTTTTTTTCCAGAATTGAATGAGAAACCATAAAAGAATTTAATTTTTTGAAAATCTATCCCACGAAAACAATTTTTGAAGAAAAATCATAAAGGGTTGTTATTTTCAACCCCTAATAATAAAGTTATGAGATCAAAAAACAATTGTGTGGGAAACATTTACTTAATGAATCATATTATGTATAGTTTTATGACTCAGTGGGTTTTAGGACTCCTTAAAAAAATTAAAAACGGTCAACTCGTCATCGCCTTCCATCGGCTGTATCTTGGAAGGGGGGTCGATTTCGAAAAAAATTTATAGAAACTACCTCTGCTTGTTTTTAACAAGGAAACGGAAACATCTCCCAAGTCCCTCGTATTTGTATAAGTTAAGTATCAAGTTGACATAATAGGGATGTTGACTCATGTTACGAATTCATATAAATTGAGGTTTTCCTCATAGAAGGAATTTTTTGCAACCCTAAAAAAACCATTTTAGTGATCTTATTATTCTCGTTGAATTAAATAAAGCTGAATTAAATTATGTTATTTATTATCAACTATCACGTGACTGCGAACGCCAATCAGAGGTAATCCGTATAGTGACGTCAAACTATCCGTATTGTCATTGCAAATTCGAATGTTCGGTGCTCAGATCAACAAAATACATTCATAGGCCGGGTTCCACAAAACTCCAATCACCTTGATTATTGAAATGTCATCATTTCTCTGCAATTTTCAGTTCATTTTTGACATAAACCATCGACTTACTTCAATATAAACGATTTGATTGCCAATCAAGCTTTGTGAAACCCACGGTTCTGTGACTTGAACCATAGTAAATATATAATATATCATATCTATGATTCGAACTTACGAAGTTGAAAGCTGAAAGAGAACAGAATACCTAGTTCGTTACAAGAACGATAATCTAGAATTTTCTTTATAATGGAGATAGGATTCATCAAGGGTAATAGTAGTAACTTTTACCGAAGATAAATTCCCTTATGGTCGCAAGTTTCTTTGCTGAAAACAAGGATTTTTGTGCAGCGGAGCTTAAACACGTGAAATTGTCTTTGTAAGTAACAGACTTTTAACTCATATTTATTATTACAAATAAAAGAAGCACCTCATTCAGCATTTACAGACCGACCTATTATTTTGAAGGCTTAGATTGAACTTTTCCACAAGGGATCGGGCAAAATCAGTTCGCTTTGACAGAAGTCAAAGTATGTTCACTGTATTATGACGTAATCATCAGAACGTGACAAAATTGAGCATTTCCGCGGGAATTTTGAATTGTCTTTTCATTTACTCATTTTTATTGGCAACTACTATTTTTTTAAGGAAAAAGTAATTTTTCGTGTTTGTATAGGGTTCGTCTTTAAAATAAAATAAATTCCAAAAAGTAGTCAACATCCCTATTCTTGTTCAATAATTTTTCATTAGCAACACCGTCGAACACTTCTTTTCGAATTGGAAGGAGTATACCTATTCCTTCTACTAACTAAATGTTGAAGGGTGGTTTGAAAAAGGGGGTTGAGAAGAAGGCTGCAAGAATCACGGGGTGTGTCCGTGAAAGAGCAAGAGCCAATGGGATTAGGTTGACGCAGCCAATAGCGACGCTCCCGGAGCAACTGCCACACCACAAATCAATCCGGTTCCGGGCGAAGTATTGGGAATACGGGAACCAGCTGCAGCCGTCATGACAACGGTAACGGCATTATTCTAGCGGTAGCAATTTTCAATGACGATCTTCTGTACACTCTAAGAAATTTTTGAACACCAGCCAACACCCGCTGACACCGGCCGTATTTCCTCAGAGTTCCTGATATTTTGGTGTTATTTCGCACCTTCTAAAATAACACCGACGTTCAATAATTTTCTGGTGTGTTTCATGATTTCAAATGAGTTGCTCTTTTCATATAAATAAATCAACTTTGACACTGAAGCGATTGTGATTTTCATTCGGTTCTTTGCGACTTTGCACTTGTTTGGTGTTAAATCACACTAGAGCGGTGTGATCTTAAACGATCATCCAGTGTGTTTTGACACTGACTCAGTTATTTTTCACAATTTATTAGTGTAAAATACGATACGAGTTAGATCGGTTTCGGTGTGAAATCGCACCGTTTCAGTCTTAATTTGCACTAGCTTAGTGAGGTTGCAATAACCTGTTCGGTGTTATTTAGCACTGAATTAGTTGAGATGAGAAATGACAAATTTATATCTGAACTTAAAAAATGCAATTCAGTGATTTGAATATCAGATATTTGATAAATAGGTTCTTTCGAAGCTAAAACTATTAATTATTATTTAGCTAGGTACTTACTCCCTACCTCAATCTTTTGTTCTGCAATTGTTATTCCTTAAAAGTTTTTTAGTGTATTCGTTTGCTGTGCAGGTTTTTGAAACAATTCAATTCATTTGAATTCATTCACAATGAAAGATTACAACAATATTTGTTGCCAAATCAAAAAACATTTTTCTGTTGATGAAATATATTTTCTTTACACTGATAAATACATAATGAACAGATAGATATGTACCTGATGGTAGACCAAGTGAGGGGTTGACAGTAGAGGTATCTTCCAAAAACACCCAAAGGGGAGGTTCTTCAACTAGCTTAAAAAAGATCAGATATAAGCATTTATTTATATAAATGGATGTAAATTTGTACATCGTATCTTCTCACATATGCATTGAAGTGATTCAGCAATATCTATTTCCGTCAATTGAAAATATATGGGTAAATAATCTCAACAGAAGTCACTATAAATATTTCCACCGTATAACCTAATCAGGTATATTATACAAAAAGAAAAGTTTCAACGATTGTAAAAACTGAAGGGAGTTACCTGAATCAGTTTAAGTTCAAATTCGTAGTACTTACTTTCAAACAGTATTGATTTTCTCCTCGAATCATCAGCCAAAATGAACTTTTCTCTGTATCCAAAACAAATTTTGACGCATTTCACTTTCACACTTTCGATTCATCATCACAAAGGCACATACAAGAAACAGAGATAGATAAGAAGGTGCAATCATTCGCAAGTCCTGTTTTGACTATGCTGAGAACTCTTTGTAGAGCCGCCAAAAATTGGAACTATTGCTATTAACATTGTTGCCAAAGTTATTCGACTGAAATAATCAGTTCATCAGACACCATGGTTCTAACTGTGTGACCGCTCATAATTTGGCAATATCTGGCAACCATGTGAAAATACTGAAGACAAACTGAAGTAAACGTATAGGTTTTTCATATTTTGGTGTGTATTTTGATTCAGTTGGTGTAAATTTTGAAACATGATTTGGCCGAAAAACACTTCCTGGTGCTTTTTTTGTTTCTACAAGATTCAGAAGTAACACCTGATCATTTCTGTGAAATTATTATTTGAAACTTCAAACATGCAGTGTATATTTTCACCCAAGAGATGATTTTTTGATTTATGGAGCAATTTGTTTGTTAGATTGGTGTTATAGCTTGATAAACACAGTGTGTTTTCAAATATTTTTCTATTCATTCTTGATTTTGTTTCTGTTGATGATAATGTGTTTCATGAATCACACCACTTAACACTATATTCTCATAATTTCGATAAACATGATAGAACTGTGACATAAAAAGGAAAAAAATGCTTGATAGTTTGGTATTAGCATTTACACCGGGATTTTTTTTAGAGTGTATACATAAAAATAATGAAATTTTTGATGTTCTGACAGTGAGTAATTTTCCTTTTTCTTGCCTGCTATACAGTTGTCTTGCTCAGTCTGCTTTGATATTTAAAGTTGTTTTTTCAGTGTTTTCATAATCTATTCTGTATTTGTAATGTATGAGATTGATAATTTTAGTTATTTTTATGAATTTTATGTCATACTGTTCTTTGAATTATCTATGTCATTTCTTAAAACATAATTTTTCCATTTTTTTTAGCCTGAAGAAGGCACAATAAAGTACCGAAACGTGTTGCAATAGTACCTAGTTTCCTTGGACCGATATTTCCCCACTGTGATTTTCATTATTGTTTAACAGATTTTAGTGGAAATATGTCCAATTATCTAATCCAATTTTGCACTCTAAACACAAAGCGAAGGTGCGATGGCGCAGGCATTGGTGTATAGCGATGAAACAAAAATCTGTCAATTCACACTTTTAATCTATCAATTAACAGATCTGCCAATTGATACTTTTGAATCTATTAAATGATTGATTAAATCTTCCGAGGGACACTTTTTAATCTGTCAATTGGCAGATTTTATATGACAATTACACAGGTTCTCTATTGCGATTGCTATTCCGCACTTCAGGAATCAACTGGTTGTGTGATAGGTGTGAAGTCAGCGAAAAGTTGGAAGCACCGATTCTAAAACTACATTCAATATTCATGGCCTAATTAGTGCCTATTAGGGCCTCAACAGCCAACATGGAAATTTGGCATATTCCACTGTGTATATTGAAATTTTAGGTTATGTTGTTTATTTTCTTGTTAGATTGATACGCAATGTCGTCAATATTGCAAAGAGTTCTCTGATAACTCGCAAGCTCGTCGGCCGGGTACATTCTGCAACGTTGACCTTATTTAACGTTATGACCGCAAATACTGCCAACTTCAGATAAATAAACAAACGCCTACTTCGCGCTCAAACTGAGTTGTCTGAGTTTGGCAGAACTAGAATTATTGCATATTGCTCTCTGGCAAGAAAGGCTCTCAGGCCATCAGATAGCCAATAGACTAAACATTATTCGAAGTGCGGTTAGGGGCCATCCATAAAGTACGTCACACTAATTTCATGAGTTTTTGAGCCCCCCCCCGTCCTTGTCACAGGTGGTCACATTTCTGAGACCCCCCTCCCTAGTGTGACGTCACATGTTTTGCAATTTGACATCGAAAAATTATTAAATTAAAACAGCAGTTCCGAAATTAGTTTTATTTCCATTTAAATTAAGTACTTTTTATGAAATCAACATAATATCAAATATTTGAAACAATAACAAAATAAACTAATGAATAATGAATTAACTTCCTGTATATGCTGTTTTTTATCAGTCGCACTGTATGTTTCGTATAATCTACGGTAAAGATTACCTACTTAAATCTATCTTTTTGTTCATTTTGAACTTGATTTATTGAACTACACTACTGGAAAAAATTAAAGGATCAAGAAAAAATTCCAAATTTTCGTCAATTTTCAACATTCCGTAACTTTGGGAGGAATGGTCGTACAAGGAATTTAAAAAGAGGAATTTGTAGCTCCAAGTGTCTAGTTCTTGGATTAGAACTTCAAAAATTTTAAGTTTCAGTGGTTTTCGAGTAATGATAGAAAAATCAGCAACAAAAAAATTCTCAAAATTTTACCACCTATTTTTTTCTTGTCTACGAGCGTGGAAATTTTATTTTTTAATAATCTCAATCCAAGAGCCGTTTTTTTGTTAGACAGGATTGAATTTTTGAAAAAAAATGAGGATCACGTTTTTTGCTCTGAGAAGCTCATAATCTTTAAAAAAGGCAAAAAAGAATTTTCTCGAGCTTTTCCACATTTTATTTGCAGATAGTACATAAATTTCAAAAAAAAGAAAAATAAAATAAAATAAAATTTTTATTAATTTAATAACGGGTATTGCCACCCCTGTTTTCAATAACGGCTCTCAAACGTTCAGCCATGGATCCTTTTAAATTTGAAGACCGATATTTCGGCGAGAAGTGGACGTATTGAGGTCGTTAAAAAAATAAATTAAAGCTGAATTAACAAAGTATCCATCATTATAACGATTATGCAAAAATAAAATTTCCATGCTCGTAGACAAGAAAAAAATGAGTGGTAAAATTTTGAGAATTTTTTGTTGTTGCTGATTTTTCTATCATTACTCGGAAACCACTGAAACTTAAAATTTTTTAAGTTGTAATCCAAAACCTTGACACTTGGAGCTACAATTTCCTTTTTTTAAATTCCTTGTACGACCATTCCTCTCAAAGTAACGGCATGTTGAAAATTGCCAAAAATTTGGAATTTTTTTCTGATCCTTTAATTTTTTCCAGTAGTGTATGTTTATATCCACAAAATAGCACAACTAAAAAAACGACGTCGTTCACTCAGCGAAAACAAATTGTCGAATGAAAGATAGAAACAAAAACATTACCTACGCGAGGTGCGGTGCGTTTAGCGGCATTAGTCAAAGGGCTCGTCGGCGATCGGCACGTGTCAGAAGCGGCTATGAACTTGTCAAAAAAAACAATTTAAACCGTATTGCCCTAAAGATAGAGTTGGACATATTTTTTAGTTTAATTAATATTTCAAATTACGCGATTAGTACCTCTAGATTTTGAAATGTGATGTCACGAAACTTAGGACCCCTCCCACCCCTTGTCACATTGTCTTGATTAGGCGCTACGAGGAAACTGGTGCCACTGGTGGAGTGCAAAGAACACCTCGAAATGGTCGTCCACGTGTTACCACGATTCTAGAAGATTGGTATATTGCCCAATCAGATCGTATAAATTGGTCAGTGACGGTAGGGATACTCTGATCGAAATTCCAGAGAGCTCACAATCTCAGAGTAAGAAGTGTTTACTTGGTCATCGATTCCCTCTTCGAGCGAACTCATCAAAACTGGCATTTAGAAGAATGGGGGGAATATGCTATTCACCAGATAACTCACGGTTTGGGTTAGTACCTAAGTGATCAATATACCGCTTAAGATTTTGGAGGGAACCAGGATGTCGAAATAGAGCTGAGAGAGCTATTTAAGTTGCCCCTTTTCTCGGTGGCACTGAAATGTTGTAGGAAGGCATAATGTATGGAGGAACGCAACTAATTCATATACCTGGTACGATGGTTGATTCATATTACCTCGGAAATATCATGAATATCTTTATAATACTCATGGGTGATGAATAAAAGCTCAATTTAGCTTTATGGACGATAACGCCAGGCTACATCGCTCTAGAAGTCTAGAAGTGTTGAAGAAGCCCCGAAAACCAAATCATTACCAGATCAGAATGACCCCCGATGTCTCCTGACATGAATCCCATGCCATAGAATAGAGCATACATGGGATTATGTCTACATGTCTCCACAACTTATTGATGTAACTGTTTCCGAGGAATAGATATAAGACGAGTATTCCGCAAGAAATAATCAATAATTTAGTTATTTGGATGCCTAGATTAGTGAATGCATTGCTAAAAAGCAGAGGTTCAAATACTGCATATTAGTTTGCTTTTCTAATAATTAGGTTTTAATTTTTGATTTTTCGTTTAAATTCAATTTTTTTCTGGCAAATTCTGACTCCTTACTCGTGTTTGTTGTTTGAGCTTTATAACTCTATAAAATTACATTGATTTCATCTTATTTCTGTAAAATCCTTTCCATTACCCTTGAACGAGGATTTAATTTTTGTCAAAGATAGCCTCAATAATTAAGTAGAGGGTGCAGGACTCTTGAAAAAAAACGTAGTACTTACAGGATTAGGAATATTCTCGTACTAGTTTTATTTTCTCAGTTTTTTTTGTTTAATGTAAACGTGTGAGAAAAATGATGACATCAAGTTCTTTATTTCTAAATTTGAGAAATATTTCATGTTTTTCTATATTCGAACTGCCTAACTGAAGGAACTCCATCATAAACTCAGCCATATTATAAAATGCGAATATGAGAGACATTAAAACAGGATAAAACAACTATTTCCCTAGAAACAAGATCGCACAAGGACCTTGGAAATACCATCCCCCTTTTCAGACCCTTTCGAAGTAGGGGTTAAAAAACAACCCTCACAAGCGAATAAACGGCATCATCCGATTCGGTGGATTTCAAATATTATAAACGCACGCATGGAGGAGTTGATAACACACGGGCAATTTTTAAAATTCGTCGTTTCAACGAATATCCCACACACATAAACAGTGACAGAGAGGAGGCTTTGACACACGAAGCAGACTGACAGACGCGCGGCGTGCATAGTTGAGCATCAGAAAGGGTTATGGGCCGTGCAGTTGAGGTAGGCAAAGCCGTATGTAATTAGAGGAAATCGTTTATGTTGTTATAACACACTATCCTCATCTGCGTCAGTTGGTCTTGTATTGTGCTTAGCCGCCCTAAATGATGGTTACACAACTGTGAAATTATAGAATTACAAGTAGACGCGATAGAAAATTGATTGAGTGTGAATCTGCTGCAACGATGAATTCGGAAATATCAGAAAATATGCCAATATGTATGCGAAACAATGTTCTGTTCAACTGCTATTAAAAGTGACACTTTCAATGACAAGCTCCAAATAATCTGAAAACAGTACCTACCAACTTCAACCATCAAGTATTTTTCATCTGGTGCCTCGTCTATAAATATCTCAACTTGGTCTTGTGTAGTTTAGTTTATTAGAGGGGTTACAGTCCACTGCGACTCTCCTTAGGCTCCCAATGCCAAAGCATTTCGTTCGGGGGTTTCTTCCTCCTCCCCACAGAACCTACACTCGTCAGTATCCGATAATCCCATCCTCAACGGGTGCCTCCTGAGGCGATAGTGTCCTGTAAGAAAGCCAGTGAGGAGGTGCAATGTGTAATTGTTTCTTACTAAGATCAAAATATCTTTTGGATCTTGCTGTTTCAAAGTTCCAAAGGAACTTAGTGGAATTATCCATCCCTGAGAGACTCCGCCAGAATTTTTCCTTCTCGGCTTTCTCCTTCTCCAGAAAATTCTTTTTATAGGTACATTTAACTATACCACAGAAGGGTTCTGGGCCAATGAGTGACATTCGTGTGCCTTCTTTGGCAAGTGTATTGGCCTTTTCGCTTCCGCTGATTCCCGAATGGCCGGGAACCCAGGTTAAAAAACCCCTATTTTCTTGCCTACCACATTGAGTTTGTTCCGGCAATCCCAGATCATTTTTGAGTTGATGACGTAAGAGCTTGACTATTGTGTGTATGGTTATAACGCACTTCTGATAGTTTCTTTCTAGATTTATATCTGAACATATTTCAATAGCTAAGATTCTTGCTTGAAAGACTCTCATACAGGAGCCTAGCGACGGTGCATACTTGGTACTTGGCCCGTGTATCCCAGCGCAGTTGAGGTAGGCAAAGCCGTATGTAATTAGAGTACCTAAATCGTTTATGTTGTTATAGCACTATCCTCATCTGCGTCAGTTGGTCTTGTATTGTGCTTAGCCGCTCTAAATGATGGTTACACAACTGTGGAATTATAGAATTACAAGTAGACGCGAGTTGGATATGCTCATCGTTTGAAAATTGTAATCTGATCGAATATGAATTTGCTGCGGCGATGAATTCGAAAATATCAGAAAATATGCTGGTATCTATGCGAAAAATTTGTTCCACTGTCATTAAATGTGACACTTTTGATGACAAGCCGGCAGGCTCCAAATAATCATAGACATAGAAAAGAATGGACAGGACGTGTGAGAGAGAACATTGACTTCAGAATAAGATAGAGTAATATTAGTGCAAAGCACAGAACATATAATAAAAAACATTGAATCGCATTAGATATTTTTATGTTCTGTCAGTTTTTCAACATTATGACAGAGAGATACTGTGAAGGATGGAGTAATATTAGTTTAGTTTAGTCTATGCACCACACTAATATTACTCCATCCTTCACAGTATCTCTCTCTCTTATGTTGGAATCACGAAACGTAGAGGAAAAGTCACGTGACGCCCTGTCCATTCTTTTCTATGTCTATGCAAATAATCTAAAAAACAGTACCAACTTCCTCTCTGAAACAGAAATAATCAAAAAATTGTTCCTAACAAATTAGTGCGAAGATTTACGCAAGAGCATTGCATCTTCTGATTCAGAGACTGCGAGTGAAAACCCAAAAAGTTTTCTAGAAATGCAGAATCCTCCCAGATAATGTTTCGATCGATTTCTAGTACCAACTTCAACCATCAGGTATTTCTCATCTAGTGCCTCGTCTATGAACTTGTACCCTGTATAGTAGTTGATTGTTGAGTAAAAGAGAGGAATGGAAATGGGAATACACCGACTATAACCTCGAAGAAAATACCGTAAATTGGTACACGGATGGTTCCAAAACCTCTACAGGAGCTGGCGCTGGGATATACGTGCCAAGGGTGCACTGTCGCTAGGCTCCTGTATGAGCGCCTTTCAAGCGGAAATCTTAACTATCGAAAGATGTCTAGATATAAATTTAGAAAGAAACTTCAGAAGTGCGATATAGCCATACACTCAGATAGTCAAGCTGCTATTACCTAAAGCACTGAGCTCCTACGTCATCCACTCAAGGATGATCTGGGAGTGCCGGAACAAACTCAATGAGGCAAGCAAGAAAAATAAGGTCTTTTTAATCTGGGTTCCTGGACACTCAGGAATCAAAGGAAACGAAGAGGCCAATACACTTGCCAAAGAGGGCGCACGGATATCACTCATTGGTCCAGAACCATTCTGTGGTATATGTAAATGTACCTATAAGAAGGAGTTTCTGGAGAAGGACAAAGCCTAGAGAGAAAAACTGTGGCGGAATCTCCCAGGGATGGACCATTCATCTAAGTTCCTTCGAAGTTTTGAGACAGCGGGATCCAAAAGATATCTAGATCTTGGTAAGAAACAATTACACCTCCTCACTGGCTTTCTTACAGGACACTGTCGCCTCAGGAAGCACATGTTAAGGATCGGATTATGGACACTGACGAGTGTAGATTCTATGGGGAGGAGGAAGAAACCCCCAATCACCTAAAAACGGAATAATTTGGCAATGTGAGCCTAATGAGAGAATGCCTTTGGCGAGAAACGTGTAAGAGTGAGGAACTAGCTTCGTTGAAGCCTTCAACTATATTAGATTTCATTAGATCTCTGAAACTGGAAGGCGATCTGTGGAGGGTTTGGCCAGAACAGCTCTGTAAAGAGGCACCATAGACCTTGAGGTCGCAGTGAACTGTTTTTAACTGAACTAAAAAAACTAAACAAAACTTGTCATTTTGGTCTTGTGTAAGAAGATATTTTAGGGCGATATCCTTCACTCTTCCATTTTGAATATGCCGTTACCTTGAAATATTTACTAACATCAACGCCATTTTTAACGAAGGCACTTGACTTGATGATTGAAATTATTCAAATGACATTCATCGTAGCGAACTTTTTCGAACATCTTAAAGTTTCCCTAGACCAGACCTCCACGAAAATTACAAAACCAAGATAAAATAGATAAGATTGCTGTTCGATAGTCTCGCTAAAACTCGAGAACGGCTAAACAAATTTATCTTATCTTGGTCTTGAAATGTTCGTGAAGGTCTAGGAAAGGTTTAGAAGGTTCGAAAAAATTCGCTTCGATGAATGTCACTTGAAAAACGTTGACGGTTTCAATGAATACTTTAAAATTTGAGATTACAGTGCAGTCAAAAGGCCAGCAAGACGCATAGGTTCAAATTTGAGTCGTAGAACAAACCATTCTAGATCATAGACTAACTAAACGGAGAATAGATGAGACACTAGTAAAACAAGCTTCAACGCCATCTGTTTTTGTAGAACTATACTAATTCGTGAAAAAATCTCAATTGAAAAAGGAATCTGTATCGTGAAGCTGCCGCAAAAAGAATTCTGTAGTGCACATTTTGAATATGTAGGTACTCCCATATAGGCAAAAAGTTTTTTGAAATTCAATTTCCAAAAGGATATCAGAAATGAATTCATGCAAGTTATCGATGAGTGAGGAAATTTATTCTCATGAAAATAATACCTGCAACGAACTTTCATCTGATTTTCTTTTGGAACCGAGAAATGAGGATCAATAATCAAATTCTGGATGGAATAAAAATTTATTAACTGAAATAGGTATCACCAATTGAAAATACAGATTTATTTCATAAATTTCTAATCAATAAACTAATAATTGCATTAAAAACATTTTCAAAAACTAACAATAATGAATTCAATAATACAAAATATGAGTATTTACCTACTAAACTTATTCAATACATGAAAAACTTTTCTGAAAACTACGAGTATCTTAATTCTTAGGTAACGGAATATACATATATATTTTATAATTACCTTCTAGCGTCTCGATTTTCACAGCCAATAACACAGCACGTTTTCACTCTTGCAGGCATATCGAAATTTATTATATTTCAAAAAGAACGTGTCAAACCACTCCTTGTGTCAGTTGACAATTCAAAGGTTTTTTGATAATAGATTTTACATATCCACTTACTATTTTCTCGATAGGATTTCCATGAATGCAATGACATCTAACTATCGAATTGAAAATAATTTTTTCGTGTATTAGTCTCCTCCTCCGACAGATGGCGCGGAATATACGAGTGGCTCATCTAATTTTTTAGTTTGTCTATGTTCTACACGTTTGCAAGATAGAAGAACACAAAGATCAGGCGAACGAATCCAACAGGAAAATGCAGATGTACGTGTTAACATGGCGCAATTACGTGCGATACAATCGCAAAATGCAAGAAATGAAAGGAATCAACGGAGAAGATTTGAACAGAAGGGTGCAGATTGGTAGTCGATAGAGGCCATAGAGATTGAATAGTAATGATAGTATAGAGTTGCCATAAGAAATAAAAGTGGTATCAGATCCGCCATATTACATACTACCACCTTAACGTCAAATTTGACAATCGTTAAATTTTCTAGAGGAATTAGGATTCTTGCGCCTTTTTCTAGTTGAATTGTGGTTTTTTCTGTATCGTGTTCTGTAAGGCTTTCTTCAAGCAGAGAAGATGAAGATAAGAAGAAAATTAGAGGAAAAACATATCACATGTAGAGGAATGAGTACTGAACAGATCCGCATTCGAAATTTTTGCAATTCTGTCTTGGTAATCTGATATCTTTTTATACAGGGTGTTTCCTATACATGCGGCAAAAATTCAGGGGGTTGTTCCTTGGACTATTTAAGGCATGTTTTGTCCTTTGATGATTTTTGAAAAACCTCTTTGTTTCGAAGATACAGGGCGAACAACATTTTTCATATTTTTGAAATCAATAATAGTTTAAATAAAAATGCGTACCGCACTGTGTTTACTAAGTAGGTACAATTTATTTTTAAATTTGTTTAACAACATTCCAATTACTGAAAACGGCTAGTTTTTTGACTTAAAATTGATAAGTTCAGATGGTAAAGGAATACAGATTAAACACGGTTTTCATTTGAATTCGTTTTGTGATGTATTAGCAATTAACATTTTATCTTTGACTATTATGAATCGCTATACACTGGCTAGAGGTGGTCATTTTCAACAGTTTTTGTAGGTTAAGTTAAATTTTCATGTAATTTTTGATAATAAAATGTTATTATCTAAAATTTTGTTTCCCCTGTATCTTCGAAACAAAGAGGTTTTTCAAAAATCATCAAAGCACAAAATATTCTTAGAATAATCCAAGAAACAATCCCCTGAATTCTTGCAGCATGTTTAGGAAACACCCTGTATATGTATGTTATCGCCTGAAGAAAAATTGTTTATTTGATATTCAATTGACCTTATCTGAACAGGTTTCCTAAAGACCCAACACGTCGTATTTTTTGGGTGAAATTTATGAACCGAAAAAACTGCCCACTTAATTCAACCCTAAACTTTCCGCCATATTGGTCCCCGACTTAACCCCGCCCAGTGGTACTATTTTTCCTTACTCAATTGTATGTCATAGCGTCTGCTCTCTATAACCAGAAAAATAAAAAAGTAAGTTAGCTGGGCCAGCTAGTTGAAAATGAAAACCTTCCTTCCATAGAAACATAAAAACATTTCTGAATACCCTGTGTATTCAATAATTCGTGCACCAACTCACAATACAATTATCAGCCCCCTATTGGTCTATTAATTGATTATCTATTAAAACATATCAGAGCGCGTTTCTGCCCTTACGAAGATGTCCATAGGTGCACATCAACCTCCCCTAAAGCACAGCGTCGTCCCAATTTATTGACACAGTTTCTTTCTGGACTTGACTTCAATGTACACGTCAACATTGTTTGATTGTTTTCTGTTATGACACATGTCAGAAGCAGCCGAGCCCATCCCGCATGCTAGATTAAACACAATATTAAAATACGAACCACCTTCAATTTTTCGTAGCTATAAAGCGTACGAACAGCGTAGCTCTGTCATAGACACTGATTTGTTTCGTCAACAGAATTTCTATGGAGAGGAAAATTAATTAATTCAATATATTGATTGAAGCATTTTCGAGGAATCGATATGTTGCAGAGACTTAAGTTCATGTTTATTGTTTACCTGTGCTTGAATAGTTGACGCAGTTGGATACTATTCTTAGTTTAATGACGAATTTCGCTCTCGTGTTTCCTTGCTGAGACATTTAAAATTTCTTAGTATACTTTTTTGAACCTCTTCAGAAAAACAATTTACAAGGTAAGTATAGGGTTGCCAGAACCCTGAACCACAACTTTTCAACCCTAGGAGATAGGGAGAAATGAACGGCATATTGCAGTCGTCTTTTTTCGAGAAATTTATGATACCGCCAACCGCATTGCTCTTCGTCTTTTATTTTAGAGTTAGGCAAACATTTGATAGGGATCTAATGGCTAAATCTTAATTTTTGCTGTGGGGTTTCCTTCCAGATTTATTACATGAAATTTTGTTTTTTCTATTTCTATAGAGAGGAAATTTAATTATTTCAATATATTGATTCTGATTGGAAAGCATTTCCGAGGGATCGATGAGTTACAGAAACCTAAGTTCATGTTTATTGTTTACCTGTGCTTGAATAATTACCGCAGTTGGATATTATTTCTACTTTGATGACGAATTTCGCTCTCGTGTTACCTTGCTGATGAGATATTTACGATTTTTATTACAACTTTTTGAATCTTTTCAAAAATAGTATAAGTATTATACAACGAGCTATTAGCTTTTATTCACGAGGTGAAGTTTGGGCTACGAGACGTAGGCGAGTGGCTCAAATCAACGAGTGAATAAAAGCCATTATACGCGAGTAGCATACTATACTTTATCTACGACTACTGAATATATTTCTTCAAGATTTCAACCATAGATTATAGAGTATATAATATATACTATATAATCTTTGATTTCAACCTTTAGCGACCGGGACAAGGCCTCTTCTATGACAAGCGTGGAAAAAGTCAAGCTGACACATGACAAATTTTGGATATTTTGTATATTTTGTAATAAAAAATTCTTTAATTCATATAATAATAGCAGATTTGGCCCCCGATTGACAAGGTATACCCATATTTGTTAGTTGCAGTAGTTCAGAATAGTGAAGAAATACCAATTTGAAGAATATTATATTAAAGCTAATATGAAGCATCTGACAGCAGTGAAAAATACAGTGGAACTTCCCTATAGCGAACGTCTGTATAACGAATTTTGTTCAAGACATTGCACCTTGAATCCAAATTCCATGTTGAAAACGCCTTCTAAAACGAAGTAAATTCTCTCTATAATGAAATATTCTAAGAACAAGAACATCCCTCTTTGAATGGGTATTGGTAAAAAAGGTATAGGTACCTAATGGTGAGTTTTTTTCCATAATTATGCCGGACGTAGGAAATCAATCCCAACCATAAACTAAACCATTACGGCGGGCGGATAGATCCTTCCGAAACGTTGGATTCAGCTGGAAATGTCGAAAATGACGGTTACTTTAGATGATTTCGTTAATGTCAATGTTTAATTATTGTAACAAATGAACTAAAAAGGACATGTTAAACCATCGAGATATAATATACTATCCTATCTCTATGTGTTAAACAGTGTCAAATGCGGTGTTCGAGATCACTACGATAGCAGTGATGATACCGACAGCGTTGATTTGGAGGGGCAACCGGCCGAAAAACCAAATCGTGAAGAGGTACTTCAAGCCTTTAAAACGTGTCGTCTCGCTTTCCGGTCCATTGAAGAGGTTCCGGAAAATATTTTTGAATATTTGAGAAAATGCGAAGGTTTTTTTATGAGAATAAAATGTTTTTTAATTGTACCACTCAGACAAAAATTACGAATTATTTGCCCAAAGAAATCGTGAATAGCTATGTATTGTCACGTGCCTACATAAAATGCCTATAAGCTATTAGAAATGCACTTACACACCTCTTTGTTTATGCAAATAAATTCACAATAAAAAATGCAATTGCTTGTTTCGATACTTGACACTATAAAAAAACTTCTGTATCACGAAATTTTTTTGCGGATTTAGCGATTTTGTTATATGGGGGAGTTCCACTGTTTTTCGTTGTGACAGTTAATCACAACATTGCACATTCAAAAATAAAGAAAAAAACCGAAGGATTTGAAATATGAAAGCAGAATAACATGTTTCTAACAAAAAGATCTATTTTTGGAGAAACATTCAGCATCAAAAGATATCCGTGGCTACGTGCCCGATTGTAGTCGTAAGGTTAATGTACCAATTATCGACAGTGCCCCAATTATCGACACTTTTCATTTCTTTTCCATATATTAAGGTTTCGGGAACAGCCATAGAATTATTTTCTTCGCGAATATGTAACTTATAGTTTTCTCAGCAGATCTGAATATTATCCCGATTTTTTCTGAGTATCCTCAGTGCAAAATGTGCCCTCATTCAGTTGAGTTTCAGCCTCAACCGAGTTTACAGCCTATTTGTTACCAATTGAGTAAGAAAAGCCTCCTCATCAAATCCAAGCAAACTCTCAAGATTCAAGATATATAAGTTTTTTTGTACATTAACACACTTTCATATGGTTTGATGATTTCAGTTTTATCAATGAAATAAATTTATCTGTGATATTTTCATTTAAAAAAAGGTGTCGATAATAGGTATAGTCCATTCACGAAAGGTTGAGCCGTCGGTTGGCCATGGAATTCTGACATATTCCACTGTGTATACTAAAATTTTAGGTTATGTTCTTTATTTTTCTGTCAGATTGATACGCAATGTTGTCAATATTGCATAGAGTTGTCTGATAACTCGCAAGCTCGTCGGACGAGGTCGGGTACATTCGGCAACGTTGACTTTATTTTACGTTATGACAGCAAAAACTGCCAACTTCAGATAAATGAAGAAACGCCTACTATGTGCTCAACCTTTCGTGAACGGACTATACATCTAAAACACGACCATACCCATTCATCGACACAATGGTCGGTAATTGGGTAAAGTGTGGTATTATTTGAAATACTTCCTGGATCTTATATAGGTACTTCTTTTTTCGGAACAAAGGTAACTTTATCGTATGCGATTCAATTATTATTTATTATGTACCAATTATCGACATAATGATTTTCTTCAAATTTTCCAATCAGAAAATGAAATATTTCAATGTCGATAATAGGTTCAATTCTATGTCGAATAATGGTTAATTTTTTGCCGATCATAGGAGCACGTCGACATGACTTTTCAATTTATTTTTTCGTGGAATTGGTGAGCCCCATCAACAATTTCTTTTCAACAATTTGACCGAGAATGATCAGAGTTTAAGTCCATACAAACCGACACCAAATGTTGATAAACTCTTATGATATTATTTCATACTTTTTCGCAGATGTCGATGACGAGTGCATTACATTATCGATTATTGGTTTCGTTAATTTTTCAGTTTATTTCGAATAATAAAATGTTACGAATGTAAAAAACTTAATGCCTGCTCTAAGAACTTCCAAACAATTCGATGTTCCGAGAACCACACTATGAAAGGCAGATAGGTCTGAGACTGTTTTAACCAAAGAGAAGTATGAACTATTGATGGTGAAATGGATGTTTCACGTCGCGAAATGTGGATCTTTCATGACTAAAGATACTCCGTCAAGAAAATATGTCAAAATCCACTAAGAAACTGCCAAATTCAACGACTCCGACTTGAAATTTTTAAACTCTTCTCAATTTTCAAAGAGCACTTTGAATGATTTTAGTCAACTCAAGACCAAATTTTAAAACGCAATAGTCACTTTTAAAATATAAAGAGAAAATTTTTTATCTTGAATTTTGTTATCCGGTCTCTCGGTAACGAAGCTGTTTCGGGCCCATGTTTGTGAAAACTTTTCTTCTTAAAATCAGTTGAGAAGTCCCCTTGTCATTTGGTAACGTTATTCTGGAACACCCTGTATGTGTTATTTTATCAGATTCCACGATGTCATTCATTGAATTTATTGATCCGATTAAATATTCATTTTTCTCTTATCCATACAACTCTTGATTCTTGTTGATTTCACAGTGTCGATAATTGGTCCTCATGTATGCCGATAATTGGTAATTTCAATTCCAGAGCTGTCGATAATTGGGACATCTGACTTCCAACTTGATTCATATTTTTTTTAAATATCAAAACTTCCTGTTCACGATTTCGTGTTTGTTTTGAGAAGCTAAAGGTACAATGAGTTCAAAACTGTCTTTTATGTGTGAAAAAATGTTTGATTACTATCCGAAAAACATTGTACATTCCCAAGTTTCGACTATATTGTCGATAATTGGTACATTTACCTTACAAAAGGAAATCGCACTGATCCTATTGTAGATTTAACAATTAAACAAGGCAAGAAAGGCTACTATCATCCAATGATAGGAATGCTCGGAATTCTTCGTTGAACATGACGTAAAACGTGCTAAAACAAAATAGACGTTAATGATGATTGGGGTTGAAAGAGACGACGGGTGTTAGAGGGAAAAGGAAGCGGTAGAAGTGAGTGTTTGTCGGGACTTCCTCTATTAAATTACCGGGTCAAACGAAAACGGGGCCCAGATTGAATCTGATATAAAGAGATTTCATCCCATTACCATCACCTTCAATTTGGAATGAAAGGAATTGTTGGTCCTTTTCTAGCACGTTCATTCGATGGAAAGGCGGAATGTCGTGCTCTTTTTTTGCTGATTCAGAGACGAAGAGATGTCATTCAATAAAGTTCGAAGAGGAATTGATTGACTTTCTTGGAATAGCGAGATGTTTTTTGTGTTTGTCAAATGCTATAGGATGCGATTTTCGCAAGAGGTTCAAAGTAACGAAATATTTTTTTATACGGAAACCGTTATACAGAGTGACTGGTGACCCATAGTCCAGATTGAATCTGATATAAAGAGATTTCATCCCATTACCATCACCTTCAATTTGGAATGAAAGGAATTGTTGGTCCTTTTCTAGCACGTTCACTCAATGCAATGGCGGAATGTCGTGCTCTATTTTGCTGATTCAGAGACGAAGAGATGTCATTCAATAAAGTTCGAAGAGGAATTGATTGACTTTCTTGGTATTGCGAGAGGTTATTTTTATTTGTCAAATTCTATAGGATGCGATTTTCGCAAGAGATTCGAAGTTACGAAATATATAGTCCGTTCACGAAAGGTTGAGCCGTCGGTTGGCCATGGAAATTTGGCATATTCCACTGTGTATATTAAAATTTCAGGTTATGTTTTTTATTTTCTTGTCAGATTGATACGAAATGTTGTCAATATTACATAGAGTTCTCTCATTCTCTGATAACTCACAAGCTCATCGGACGAGACCGGGTATATTCGGCAACGTTGACTTTATTTTACTTTATGACAGTAAATACTGCCAACTTCAGATAAATAAACAAACGCCTACTATGCTCTCAACCTTTCGTGAACGGACAATACACCACTCACTTTCAAAAGTTTTGAACCCCGCCTTTAGTGGAGATGAAAAAATCAAAATTCACAACATATTGTTTCTGACAACAAAAAGGATTTCGTTGACAACCAAATAAAACGATAACATTACGAAACAAAAATGTTCATGTCTTTAAAAGATCGATTTTATCAAATATTATGTGCCTTTCTGCGGATCAGTAGTTTTTCGTAAGTACTGGGGCCTATTGCACCAAAATACTTTGCAACTTTTCACTTTTTGCATTCTGACAAATTTCAAAAGTGAAAATTAGTAATGTTGCAGAACATTTCTCTCAACTTTTGCGGAGTACTTTTCACTATACACTTGACTTTTCACATTGTATTTTTCAATTTTGAATGCGTTTGATGCAACTTTATTCATTTGAAAAGTTTCTTTAAGTTCACTACTTGCATTATAATTCTCACTTCTTGTTTCCGTTTCCATCTTTCTTGCTGAAATATTAAAATCTTACCTACAAACTTTTACGAAAAATTTCACAAAACCACAAACCGCAGGCTAAGATAATTAATACTGCGTAAATAAAACAGAGGGAATCAAGACAAAAGCTGATCTCCATCCACTATCGCCAGGGTTGATTCGGTCCGATCGGACGTTGAGTTTCGTCTGAGCTCGTTCGCCTAGAAGCAAAAATAATGCTGCGGAGCCGGGCCTCCGACACGTGATCTGCAGCTTGAATTTTTAGTGGTTCCCTCACCGTTGATTTGAAGAAGTTCGAAATGTTACATTTTAACGAACTTCGACTCATGGAGGCGAGCCTCCTTCGCTAAGCGGTTTGCCTGCTATCCGTTACGGTGTATTGTGTGTTGCAGATAATGTATGAATGTTTTAGATCGCTGAGTAATAAACATATGTTTGTTACTTTGAGATTTGGATAGTAGATAGAACGATGGAAATAATACAGATATAGAAATGTGATTATTTTTCATTCGAACTTGAATTTAAAATTGAATAAATTGCAGTGAAATAAGTGGAGGCCTGGCCTCCTCTGAGCAGCCACTGCTAGAAACGAGTTGTCTTAGTATGACAGAACTAGAACTATTGCTCTCTGGCAAGAAGGGCTCTCACGCCATCAAATAGTCAATGAACTAAACATTATTCGAAGCACGGTTAGCAGAACGATTAGGAGACTGATGGAGTGCAAAGTAGACCTCGAAGTGGTCGTCCTCGCGTTACCACGATTCGAGAAGATCGGTATATTGCCCAATCAGCCCTTAGAAATAGGTCAGTGACGGTACCGACACTCGGGTAGGAATTTTAGTACTACCATTCGTAGAAGAGTTTTAGCATCAGGATTGCGGTCCAGAAGGCCTCTACGAGTTCCTTTATTAACTGTTCGTCATCGAATCGCTCGTCTGAAGTGGACGTTAACTTATCAAAAAATCAGAAGAATGGAGGAATATTCTTTTCACAGATGATTGAAGGTTTGGGTCAGTAAGTGGTGACTACCGCTTAAGAGTTTGAAAGGAACCAGGATGTCGAAATTGACCTGAGAGAAGTATTCAAGTTTCTGCATTTCGCGGTGGCACTCAAATTTTTTGGGGAGGCATAATGTTTGGAAGAAAAACGCCACTTCACATACCTGGGACGAAAATGCCAGTCCTCATCGCACTAGAAGGAATGCATTGCTCAGAAGCAGTGGATCAAATACTGCATATTACTTTGCTCTTTTATTAATCAAGTTTTAATATTTCGTTAAAATTTAATTTTTGTTTTTGAAAGGACCCCGCACACTTACTTAGGAAAAGCGGGTCCAGTGAATTTTCCTAATTTTTACATATTATATTTATACCAACCTAACGAACAATATATCAGATTTTCACGAAGGTCTTACATCTGGTTTGTTCTATAGGGCGTTCCAAAATTGCAGCTACGGAAAAATGAATCTTTAAATTTTGATGATAACTCTTCTAATTTTCAAAATTTTATCATGATGCTTTGGGTGCTGAATAACAAGATGTGACAGATATCCAAACACCGCTCACTACGTTAAGGTTCGTTATACAGGCTGTTCCATGAAGCTGTATAAGTAACTGAATGTAACTTTGTTAGTGACTTTGGGACCACCCTGAGTTTCTCAAAATATGATACCATGATGTATGTCCACTTCTGTAGGAAGTTTCATTAATGTACAAAGAATAGTTGCAAAATTATTCAGGTTTAAACTCGGATTTCATACAATTTTTCTTTAAAACTTATCTGTAGTTGAGATTGCTGTCAAGGAATATAGGTTTTCATTAGTATAATTATTATGATAGGTCGGTCCAAAGGTGTTTTTTCAGGAATGCACAGGATGGACATAATGTGGTGTCACTAATCTCCTCATATACAGGGTGTTTCATCATAAACTGGACAAACATATATTTTCGTGTAGAGTAGAGGACATCGGGAGAATAATTTTTGCCTTATACAATATATCCCGTTTTCGAAGCATAAGCGAGATACAGGGTGTCAAACTACATTTTTGAGCAAGATTATTATGAGTGTGGTCAGTTATGTATAACACTTTAAGTGACGGTTTTTGGTCAAATCTCAGTATTTTTGGGTCCTCTATTCAGAAGACCTGCAATGTTCCAATTTTTTTTGCGGTTGTCAAATTGACTTTTGTTTTCTGAATGAACACAATTTTCTAAGAATTTCTGTGAAAAAATCTTTCAAAAATCGAACACAAATTTTTTTTTACATGTCTAATTATTGTCTACAGCGATGAAAAAAATTTCACTCGAAATGGATGAAATTTTGTACAACTGTACTTCTTGAATTATCAATCACGAATATGAAAACAGAATTGTAAAATATCGAACGGTTTCGTTACTACAGGAATTCAAATATTTTGTTCGGACCTCTGAAATAATGAAAGAAAATTTGTTTTGAGTTCTAGAGTCAAAATAATTAAATTATTGGCAACGAATATTAATATCCTTAGAACAGTGTCATTTCCCTATTTAATACCTACATCGGTTCGAGTCCCATTTTATTTGTATTGTATTCATCTAGAATATTCGTCAACTTTTCTGAATAGAGGACCCAAAAATACTGAAATTTGGCCAAAAACCGTTACTTTAAGTGTTATACATAACTGACCACACTCATAGTAATCTTGCTCAAAAATGACGTTTGACACCCTGTATCTCGCTTATGCTTCGAAAACGGGATATATTGTATAAGGCAAAAATTATTCTCCCGATGTCCTCTACTCTACACGAAAATATATGTTTGTCCAGTTTATGATGAAACACCCTGTATATGAGGAGATTAGTGACACCACATTAAGGTAAATGTACCAATTATCGACACTATAGTGGAAACTTGGGAATGTACAGAGTTTTTCGGATAGTCAACAAATGTTTTTTCACACATAAAAGCCAGTTTTACACTCATTGTACCTTTAACTTCAAAAAACAAACACGAAATCGTTAACAGAAAGTTTTGATATTTAAAAAAAATTCAAATCATGTTGAAAGTCAGATGTCCCAATTATCGACAGCTCTGGAATTGAAATTACCAATTATCGACACACATGAGAACCAATTATCGACACTGTGAAATCAAGAAGAATAAAGAGTTGTATGGATAAAATAAAAATAAATATTCAACCAGATCGATAGATTCAATTAATGAAATCATGAAATCTGATAGAATAACATATACAGGGTGTTCCAGAATAACGTTACCAAATGCCAAAGGGGACTTCTCAACTTCTTTTAAGAAGAAAAGTTTATACAAACATGGGTCCGAAACGGCTTCGTTACCGAGAGACCGGATATCAAAATTCAAGAAAAACAATTTTTCTTTATATTTTGAAATTGATTACTGCTATCGTTTTAAAATTTGGTGTACGCTAAACTCATTGAAAGTGCTCTGTGAAAATTGAGAAGAGATTAAAAATTTCAAGTCAGAGTCGTTGAATTTGGCAGTTTCTTAGTGGATTTTCACCTATTTTCTTAACGAAGTAGCTTTAGTCATGAAAGATCCACATTTCGCGACGTGAAACATCTATTTCCCCAGCAGTAGTTCATCCTCCTCTTTGGTTAAGTTAAGACAGTCTCAGAACCTATCTGCCTTTCATAATGTGGTTCTGGTAACATCGAATTGTTTGGAAGTTCTTAGAGCAGGCGTTTTTCACATCCGTGACATTTTTTTTATTCGGAATAGACTGAAAAATTAACGAAACCAATAATCGATAATGTAATGCACTCGTCATCGACATCTGCGAAAAAGTATGAAATAATATCATAAGTCCTTAAATTGTTTGACTTCTACTCCCGATAACCATTCATTAATATCAAACGAAGTCGAGAATTCTACCCAATATCATAAGAGTTTATCATCATTTGGTGTCGGTTTGTTTGGACTGAAACTTTGATCATTTTCGGTCAAAATGTTGAAAATAAATTGTTGATAGGGCTCACCAATTCCACAAAAAAATACATTAAAAAGTCATGTCGAGGTGCCCTATGATCGGCAAAAATTTAACCATTATTCGACATAGAATTGAACCTATTATCGACATTGAAATATTTCACTTTCTATTTGGAAAATTTGAAGAAAATCATTATGTCGATAATTGGTACATAATTAATAATGATTGAATCGCATACAATAAAGTTACTTTTGTTCCGAAAAAACAAGTATATAAGCTCCAGGAAGTATTTCAAATAACACACACTTTACCCAATTACCGACACTTGTGTCGATGAATGGGGATGGTCGTGTTTTAGATGTACCTATTATCGACACCCTTTTTTTAATGAAAATATCACAGAAAAATTTATTTCATTGGTGAAACTGAAATCCTCAAACCATATGATGAAAGTGTGTTAATGTACAAAAAAACTTATATCACTTGTATCTTGCGAGTTTGCTTGGATATGATGAGGAGGCTTTTCTTACTGAATTGGTAACAAATAGGCTGTAAACTCGGTTGAGGCTGAAACTGAACTGAATGAGGGCACATTTTGCACTGAGGATACTCAGAAAAAATCGGGATAATATTCAGATATGCTGAGAAAACTATAAGTTACATATTCGCGAAGAAAATAATTCTATGGCTGGTACCGAAACCTTAATATATGGAAAAGAAATGAAAAGTGTCGATAATTGGGGCACTGTCGATAATTGGTACATTTACCTTATGTCCATCCTGTGCATTCCTGAAAAAACACCTTTGGACCGACCTATCATAATAATTATACTAATGAAAACCTATATTCCTTGACAGCAATCTCAACTACAGATAAGTTTTAAAGAAAAATTGTATGAAATCCGAGTTTAAACCTGAATAATTTTGGAACTAGGTATTCTTTGTACATTAATGAAACTTTCTACAAAAGTGGACATACATCGTGGTATCATATTTTGAGAAACTCAGGGTGGTCCCAAAGTCACTAACAAAGTTACATTCAGTTACTTAAACAGCTTCATGGAACAGCCTGTATAACGAACCTTAACGTGGTGGGCGGTGTTTGGATATCTGTCACATCTTGTTATTCAGAATCCAAAGCATCATGATAAAATTTTGAAAATTGGAAGAGTTATCATCAAAATTTAAAGATTCATTTTTCCGTAGCTGCAATTTGGAACGCCCTATAGAACAAACCAGATGTAAGACCTCCGTGAAAATCTGATATATTGTTCTTGAGGTTGATATAAATATAATATATAGAAATGGGGAAAATTCACTGGACCCGCTTTTCCTAAGTAAGTGTGCGGGGTCCTTTCTGATTCCAAATTTGTATTTGTTGTTTGAACTTTTTGAATGAAATCGATTTTATTTTATTTATGTATAAGCCTTTTGCATACCCTCAAATTCGAGGTTTAATTTTTTTTCGGAGTTTAAGGTTTATAATGAAACACCCTGTATGTTCCATTATGGATCAATTTTATTCCCAACCATTCAATGTTGCCCTGAAAATTCCCCAGAATAATGCGTTTTCCTTTGCTATCTGGATAAAACCCTTTAAACTGTCGAAAATGTGTGCACCTAAGTTAAGCGATGTCTCTATCCTAATTGACTGTTAGTGACAAGCGGGCAGCCAGCGTATAGTGCCCCTCTGGTAGTTGTTCTGGCCCCAACAATTCAATGTCGAAAGCAGACAGCACCTGGTTAACCCCCTGCGAGGACGAATCACCAACGTCGCTCGTTTCAATCATTGCGCTCCGTTGTTGTTCACCAAGACTTCCATTATTACAATTTATCTCGGATGTCTTCACATGAATATTTATGGTATTACGTAATTGGAATGCCTTGGACGGCAGAGTGAGTCTTCAATAATCGTGATCAGTGGCGGCTGCTAAGAGGATGCAGAGGAAGCCTCTCCTAATTTTACTGCATTTTATGAAATTTTAAATTCAAGTTCAACCAAAAATAATCACATTTCTATATCTGTTTTACTTCCATCATTCTATCTACCATGCAAATCTTAAAGTAATAAACATATGTTTATTACTCAGCGATCTAAAACATTCATACATTATCTGCAACACACAATACACAGTAACCACTTCAGATGAGCGATTCGGTGACGAACAGTTAATAAAGGAACTCGTAGAGGCCTTCTGGACCGCAATCCTGATGCTAAAACTCTTCTACGAATTGTAGCACATGAAATTACACGGTTGTGAGCTCTCTGGAATTCCTACCTGAGTGTCGGTACCGTCACTGACCTATTTCTACGGGCTGATTGGGCAATATACCGATCTTCTCGAATCGTGGTAACGCGAGGACGACCACTTCGAGGTCTACTTTGCACTCCATCAGTTTCCTCATAGCGCATAATCGTTTGCTAACCGTGCTTCGAATAATGTTTAGTTCATTGACTATTTGATGGCGTGAGAGCCCTTCTTGCCAGAGAGCAATAGTTCTAGTTCTGTCATACTAAGACAACTCGTTTCTAGCAGTGGCTGCTCAGAGGAGGCCAGGCCTCCACTTATTTCACTGCAATTTATTCAATTTTAAATTCAAGTTCGAATGAAAAATAATCACATTTCTATATCTGTATTATTTCCATCGTTCTATCTACTATCCAAATCTCAAAGTAACAAACATATGTTTATTACTCAGCGATCTAAAACATTCATACATTATCTGCAACAAACAATACAGCGTAAAGGATAGCAGGCAAACCGCTTAGCAAAAGAGGCTCGCCTCCATGAGTCGAGATTCGTTAGAATGTAACATTTCAAGCTTCTTTAAATGAACGGTGCGGGAACCACTCAAAATTCAAGATGTAGATCACCTGTCGGAGGCCCGGCTCCTTGGCATTATTTTCGCTTCTAGGCGAAACTGAACGTCCGATCGGCCCGAATCAACACCGGCGATAGTGGATGAAGATCAGCTGTTGTTTTGATTCCCTCCCTTTTTATTAACGAAGTATTAATACTCTCAGCGTGAGGTTTGTGGTTTTATGATATTTTTTGGAAAAGTTTGCAGGTGAGTTTTTAATATTTCAGCAAGAAAGATGGATACGGAAACACAAAGTTAGAATTATAAATCAAGTAGTGAACTTAAAGAAACGCAAGATCCTGTAGATTCGATTTTGAATAATAAATTCAGTAAAATGCCTTACGGTGATAAATTTTTCATAACTCACGTAGATGAGACACCTCGACCAGCAATGCCAAAGTTAATTATTAATTCTGCTCATAATCGTTCGTTTTGCGTAGAGAATAGTATAATAAACGTAAGTGGCTGACCGGAAGCCCAGTTCGAAATAAATTATTTGGTTGGTTGCTTAGTCTCAGACCTCTTTTGATTGAAATCTCACGAGCCGCCACTGATCGTGATGAATTTATTCGAGTTTCTACCATCATCATCATTGATAAGAAGAAAATACACCCACTTTCTAAAGATTTGCACCTCTCCCTTTAGTGGAGATAAAATGATGCACAACATGTTACTGGAAACAAAAGGAACTTGTTGATAACCAAATAAACCGATAACATTCTTCTTCTTCTTCTTGTGGTTCCTATCCGTTACGGATGTTGGCAACCAGCATGGCAAGCCAACTTTGTTTACGGCAATGCGGAAGAGCTCGGCTGATGTTTTTCCGGTCCATTTCCTAAGATTATGCAGCCAAGATATTCTTCTGCTTCCTGGACCTCTTCTTCCATCGATTTTTCCCTGTATGATTGTCTGGACTCTGGAGTAAAGAGTACCTGGAGTCGTTTCTCATGATGTGGCCCAGATACTGCAGTTTCCGGATCTTGATGGTGTTCATAATTTCTTTTCGCTTATTACATTACGAAACAAAAACAGTTAATCTGTTTAAAATCGATTTTGTCAAATTTGTGCCTTTCTGCGGATCAGCAGATTTTTGTTTTAAGTACCGGTTAGTTCAAAAATTGTGTAATATGCCTAGAAACGAGTTGTCTGAGTTTAACAGAAATAGAATTATTGCTCTCTGCCAAAAAGGACTCTCACGAAATCAGATAGGTAACCAATAGACTGAACATTATTCGAAGCACGGTTAGCAGAACGATTAGGCGCTATGAGGAAACTGGTGGAGTGCAAAGTAGACCTCGAAGTGGTCGTCCTCGCGTTACCACGATTCGAGAAGATCGGTGTATTGCCCAATCAGCCCGTAGAAATAGGTCAGTGACGGTACCGACACTCAGGTCGGAATTCCAAAGAGCCCAAAACCGTGTGATTTTATGTGCTACAAGTCGTAGAAGAGTTTTAGCATTAGAAATAACTGTTCGTCACAGAACCACTCGTCTGCATTGTAACGAACTCACCAAAACTGAAGAACTGGAGGAAAGTGCTGTTTTACAGACAAGTTACGGCATTGTATAAGAAAATTAATAATATAAATTCTTATACAATGGTTACGGTTTGGGTGAGTACCCAGTGATGAATACCGCTTACGAGTTTGGAGGCAACAGATATCGAAATAGACCTGAGAGAGCTATTTAAAATCAATTTCAAGCGGAGAAGTAAGTTTACTTCTTACTCTGAGGTTCAAAGTAATGGCGTCATGAATTAGCGCTTCGACCTCATTGATTTGAACCGCAAATGGCCAGACTCAAGGGTTATTAGAAAAGTAGGGTTGTACACGGCAAATTTCAAAAGTTGTAGACTGACGAAGCATACTTGAAGAAGATATGTATTTGTGAGCTTAGCCACGTTACGATTTATATTGAAAAAATTTTTTCAATTATCGGCTTAGTTTCATTCTTTTAGGAATTAAACTTATCTATTGAAATCTGTAAGTTAGTTTCGGAAATTAACGCATACAAAAGCTTCTGACTTGTTAATATATAATATATAATATTCAATATAGAATTGTACGAAGTTCTGGAAGATTGCTGACATTGTTTGAGTGTAACAAAATATTTTTTTACTTGGATAATGGGTAAAGTTATGTGTTACAATTATAGCTCTTGAGTGCTAAGAAAAATTATGAATTTTTGTTTGAGTTCCAAAAAAAAATTATTAAGAGCAAACTTTCCTGTGACGTGTGAGATGTAAACAAATACCACAGCGATATCCATGCATGAGAATTCAAATCTATTGGAAAGTGTCCTCCTGTATATTTTTCTGAAATATTTTCTCTTCGAATTATTTCTGTCAGATCGAAAAAACTTTTTTTTGTCAAGCGGAACATTTTGAAAAACATATATTCATCGTTACATTGAATCCACGTTTCAAACATACATATTTTGAGATGCATGGAGTTGAACTTGAAAAGCATAATAATTTACATTCGCAAATCGAATGTTGTATTTATTGCATAAAACATAAAAAAAATTAAATACAACCTATATTGACAATTGACAAATAACCAGAAACCGCATTCAAGTGACGAGAGCCGGTTATTCGTTCTAGGACAAAAAGGAAATAACCAAGGGATGAACCAATGATAACAGCAGTTATTATTGGTTATCTGCTTGAAATTGTTTTGTCTTTTACGCGGTGGTACTGGAATACTTTAGGAAACATAATGCTTTAAAGAAGAAAGCCACCAGTTCACGATTACTGGTGCATATTATCTCGAAAATATCATGAATCCTGATGTAATTATACCTATCATTGGTATTGAATTAGGGGCTAAATTTAAATTTTTGGGCGATAATGCCAGGCCACATCGGTGGTGTTCAGGAAACCCAGGAAAACCAAAACATCAGATACCATAGAACATATATGGGATTATGTCTTCAGGTTCAGGCAGTTCAAAATTGGTCCAGAATTGCTTCAGAACAAATTGCTGGAACAAACTTCACAATGAGTTGAATCAGATCAATATTTTTCAAAATAAACAATTAAAGCAGAGAATAATATTAATTGATTAAAATCAAACGATATTAAACCCATACTTCATAACTAATCCTGTCAACGCACAAAGAACATGCATGGTGGTAATATCAAACATAGCATCCATAGATAGCTATTTCGCCCTATTTGGGGCTCTTCAGTATGGAGGAGCTCCGTCTGAAAGGCATTCTAGGTTCCCTTATTTGAAGAAATGAGAATAACAGAAACAAAACGCCATCTCCTGAGATCCTTACGAATACCTGAGGATCCCAGGAGATGGCGTTTTGTTTCTGTTATTCTCAGAGCTAGGCGACATTTCTTCAAATGAGGGAACCTAGAATGCCTTTCAGACGGAGCTCCTCCATACTGAAGAGCCCCAAATAGGGCGAAATAGCTATCTATGGATGCTCTGTATGATATTACCACCATGCATGTTCTTTGTGCGTTGACGGGATTAGTTTAATATTGTTTGATTTTAATCAATTAATATTATTCTCTGCTTTCATTGTTTATATTATACCTGCGTTCCTATTAACGCGTTAATTTTCATTGAGTACACTTTTTCAAAATATTCAAACTTGAATTTTTGTTTTCTCAATATAAGAAAGTGGGCAAAATCTTCTGATTTCACATGAATGCTTTTCCATCATCTCAATTCCGGATTTATCTTTTCTTTGAATATTTTATCAGCTTTCCTAATATCCCTTTTATGCAGGTACGGTTCTGTTACGTTAGCAATTTACATTCAAAGCGTGTCTCTGACATTCGTCAATAATCGACTTGCCAAGGACGTGCGTACAAGGGGTGGCGGGTAAACCCTGGAAATAGAATTAACTCTGTTCAGACACTTGATGCATTTCCGGTAGTCCGCTATTTAAGTGGGGTATATAAACTCTGATTAAATAATTTGATTTATTCTTCACCCCGTGTATAAGGGCATAACGTGATTATTGACTTTGTATGGGGATCATGGTTAATTGAGATGACGAAGAAAGAGGTACAAGTTAGGGTTATGTGTCAAAGAAAATGAGGAAGCTGATACACTACCCAGAAAGGGAGCACAAACGCCACTTACTGGCCCAGAACCTTTCTGTAGCATAGGAAATGCACCTACAATCTAAGAAATTTTCAAACACCAACTAACACCCGTTGACACCGGCCGTATTTCCTTAGAGGAACTGAAATTCTGGTGGTATTTCGCACCTTCTAAAATAACACCGACTTTCAATAATTTTCTGGTGTTTCATGATTTCAAGGGAGTTGCTTTTTTCATATAAATAAATCAACTTTAACACTGAAGCGGTTGTGATTTTCATTCGGTTTTTTTCGACTTTGCACTTGTTTGGTGTTAAATCACACTAGAGCGGTGGGATCTCAATTGATCATCCAGTGTGTTTTGACAGTTATTTTTCACAATTTATTATTGTGAAATAAGATCAGTTTCGGTGTGAAATCGCGCACCGTTTCAGTCTCAATTTGCACTAGCTTAGTGAGGTTGCAAAAACATGTTCGGTGTTATTTAGCACTGACGTAGTTGAATATTATACATACCTACCCTTGACATGAGAAATGACCAATTATTATCTGAATTCAAAAGATGTAGTTCAGCAATTTGAAGATCAGAGATTATTCAGAATCCTCAGCAATGCTGAGGACTCTTTGTAGAGCCGCAAAGAATTGTAACTATTGCTATTCACATTGTTGCCAAAGTTATTCGATTGGAATAATCAGCTCATCAGACACTATGGTTCTAACCTTAGACTATATCCCGACTTAGTCTAAGGTTCTAACTGTGTGACCGCTCATAATTTAGCAATAAGGTAAATCCGGGTTAGATGCCCAACCTAACGAAAAACTGTGATTAAAAATGCAATTATAATTTAAAATTATAAAACAGATGCTGAAAACGTGAGATATTTATTTAGACACAATATTGTTTGTTCAAAAACTTAAAATTCTTATGTTCCTTCTAAAAAGAAAGGTAAAAATAAAAACGACTTTTTTGGCCATCTCTCCCGAGAGTAAGGGAGAGTTGCCCCTGTAGTTTGGGTGAGCCGCCCCACTCAAGGAAAGCGCTTTATAAAAGAAGAGCAGAAACTTTCATTAGTTTTTTTATCTTAATCTTAAGAAGAAGGATTAGCCAAACCTCAGATCATGAGAATATTTTTTTACGGCGGTCAAGATTTACGGCCCTTAATTTTTCACGTCCACAAGTGACGCAGTTATAACCATTGTAAACGTCTCGTGGAACCACTAGTCACAACCCAAACATTTTGACCAATCTGCCTTGTTCGTTGTGATATCAATTTTTTCTGATCCTTTAGCACAACTTGTAGATGGTGAATTTTTAGGTACCTTTTTATATGAATGGGATTCCATCTTCCGAGAACGAAAAATGTTCTATGTTTTTTTTATTTTGGGTTTCGCTTTGTCAAAGTTTCATTTCCTGATCGATTTTAGGAGAACTTGTACCAGGCTTATAACTTTCAGCTATTTTGAAGGAGTTTTTTTGGGTGGAGTACCATTGTACCTTTTCGTACAAGGAACCAGTTCGGCGCTGACTTCATCTGAGTTTTTAAGTTGGGACATATTATCCGAAATTTTATTATTCATTCATTAAGAAATATTCCCTCAATCAAACAGCAAGGGCGAGACTCATCAGATATATCATCAACATTTGCAAAATATACAAATGAATCTAGGGCATCTATCCCGTATTATTTCAGGCCATCTATCCTTTTTTTACGGGAGAGATGCCCCAGCAAGGGCGTAGCCAGGGGGGGGGTTTTGGGGGTTCGAACCCCCCCCGAATGTTTCAGAGTTATTTTTTGTTGCAAAAATAATCTTTCATTTTGCACTCAAACCAACTTATCTCCGAAAATCTAGTAGGAAAGGATTATTAAATTCTTAAAAACAACAAATAAGTATCTACTTGCTACAGAAAGCGACCCTCACAATTCCCGGCACCTACAAAGTCAATTGCCAAAATGTCAAAACCCCCCCCGAAATTAATTCCTGGCTACGCCCTTGTGCCCCAGTATATCAAAATTGACCCATGAAGAATTCCTCTACTATTTTCTAACCTAAAATAAACCAATGGACCCTTTCATACGAAAATGCAATAGTATTGCATTAAACGTTGAAAGATAAATATTTTCCACTGTGATATGTTCACACCTAAATTAGATCATAGGAGCAAGTCACCAACAGTTTCCTGTTTTTCTTGAATATTTCGGGATTAAAAAGATTTTGTGGTATTATTTCCTATGACTTTCGCAAAACGAAGAACAAGTGAACAACGACCATGCACGTGGCGTCAACTAACGATTAGGTCCGAAGTTATGCTGATCGGGACATGTGTACCGGTGGGGCATCTAACCCGGAATTACCTTATCTGGCAACCATGTAAAATACTACAAACTTGAGTAAACCAGTAAACGTATGTATTTTTCATATTTTTGGTGCGTATTTTGATTCAGTTGGTGTAAATTTTGAAACTTTATTTGACCGAAAAACACTTTCATGTGCTTTTTTTGTTTCTACAAGCTTAGAAGTAACACCTGGAGCCTATTGCACCAAAATACTTTGCAACTTTCCACTTTGCAATTTGCATTCTGACAAATTTCAAAAGTGAAAATTAATTATGTTGCACAACATTTCTCCCAACATTTACTTTCTGCGAAGTGCTTTTCACTTTGCACTTGACTTTCCACATTCTACTTGTCAATAATTATGAATGCGTTTCGTTCAACGTAATTAATTCGAAAAGTGAAAAGTTGCAAAGTATTAGGTGCAATAGGCCCAAGATCATTTCTGTGAAATTATTATTTGAAACTTCAAACATGCAACGTATATTTTCACCCAAAAGATGAATTTCTGATTAAAGGAGTAATTTTTTGTTAGATTGGTGTTACAGCTTGATAAACACAGTTTTCAAATATTTTTTTATTCATTCTTGATTTTGTATAAGAAAGAGCTTCTGGAGAATGAAGAAACCGATAGAGAAGCACTCTGAAGAAATCTTCCAGGAATGAATCATTTCAAGAAGTTCCTTCGAAACTTTAAAATTGCAAATTTCAAAAAGTACTTGGATCTCAGTAAGAATAAGTTTTGCGTTGTCACTGGCTTCCCTACAGGACATTGTCGCCTTAAGAAGCATATGATGAAAATTGGCCCAGAGGAAACTCCGGTTCACTCAGTTAGAGAATGCCTAGACATTGTTTCAAAGACATGAGACATGAGAATTATGGGAGAAGCACAAATCTAGCCGCCTTGAAGCCCTCTCAGGTAGGTATTAGATTCTCCCCCAATGTTGAACAGAGTTGGCAAATTTTCAGAGCAATTGGTAAATTTTCGAAACAGTTGGAAAAATTGTCAAAGCAGTTGGAAAAATTTTTAAAGACTTGGAAAATTTTCAATGGAGTTGATACAGAGGTTGATCAAAGTTGGCCTTTTTTCGAAGCAGTTGGTACCTAGATTTTCGAAGCAGTTGACAAAACTTCGGAGCAGTTGGAAAAATTTTGGAAACAGTTGGGAAAATGTCAATGGAGTTGGTCTAGGGGCGTGCCCAATATTGATCAGATTTGGCAAATTCTCGAAATAGTTGGGAAACTTGTCAAAATATTTGATAAAATTTGAAAACAGTTTGAAATTTTTCAATGGAGTTGATACAGGGGCCGGCCTAATGTTGATCAAAGTTGGCAATTTTGTGAAGCAGTTGGAAAAATTTCAGACCAGTTGGAAAAATTTTGAAGCAGTTGAACAAATGTCAATGTAAACAATGAAAGCAGAGAATAATACTAATTGATTAAAATCAACCAATATTAAACCCATACTTCGGAACTAATCCCGTCAACGCACAAAGAACATGCATGGTGGTTATATCAAACGGAGCATCCATAGATAGCTATTTCGCCCTATTTGGGGCTCATCAGTATGGATGATCCCAAGAGATGGCGTTTTAGTTTTGTTATACTCAGAGCTGGGCGACATTTCTTCAAGTAAGGGAGCCTAGAATGCCTTTCAAACGGAGCTCCTCCATACTGATGAGCCCCAAATAGGGTGAAATAGCTATATATGGATGCTCCGTTTGATATTACCACCATGCATGTTCTTTGTGCGTTGACGGGATTAGTTCCGAAGTATGGGTTTAATATTGGTTGATTTTAATCAATTAGTATTATTCTCTGCTTTCATTGTTTTTATTATACCTGCGTTCCTATTAAGGCGATAATTTTCATTTATTTAAATGTCAATGTAGTTGGTCTAGGGCGTGCCAAATATCGATCAGAGTTGGGAAATTCTCGAAGCAGTTGATGAATTTTCGAAGCATTTGACAAAATTTCGAAGCAGTCGGAAAAAATTGGCAAAATTTCAGAACAGTTGTAGAAATTTCAATTAAATTAAAATACATAATATTCCAAGAAACTGTCATGAATTATTAATGAATCTGACTTCTTCAAAAAAAGTTTGAAAATATCGGGCAGTATTTTTTGCGCTTTTGTTTCTAGAGGAACAGCCGTGCGGTCGTTTTACCCAAATGTCTGTAATTTGAACCGTTAATGGAATCTGATCAATGTCAACTTATTATGAACTAGATCAGCGACGAGCATATTCGTCCTACATTTCGTCAGAATCGAAACATCAAAAAATTTTGAAAAATATAGAAATTCTGCCCAGTATTGCTGGTCTAGAATTAAACACATAACCTTCGGAAGGAAAAAGTTTGAAAGTTCAAATTTTCAGTATACAGGGTGTCTCAAAACTCGACATCAAGCCGGAACCAGGTGAAAAGGCAAGTAATGCTGGTTGTCAAAAAAATATAAAAAAAAATCTAAATTGCATGATTTTAAAATAATAAGCATTTAAAAAAACATGCAAAATTCCAAACCCTGTGACAATCTTTTCACTTATGTTGCCACAAATATCAACTTTTCCCAACTTTTTTTCTGAAAAATGCTTGTCTAAACTGTAATCAAAATTTTGATACCAGCTGCTTTTGGTTTCATAAAAATAGGGCTAACTTCTCAGAAAAAAATCAAAATAAACAATTGCCTAGTTTCAACTGACTGTATTGAGAAAAAAATCCACTACGCAAGTTTGGCATGTTTTGTCAAAAGTTGGCGCCTTTAGTAAGGATTCCAAAATGATAAAA
Source organism: Propylea japonica (assembly GCA_013421045.1). Taxonomy (NCBI): domain Eukaryota; kingdom Metazoa; phylum Arthropoda; class Insecta; order Coleoptera; family Coccinellidae; genus Propylea; species Propylea japonica. The sequence continues at coordinate 43,575,586 of CM024241.1, forward strand.
TACTTGGTAAATTATAGCTGCCGCAGTTCAAATTCGCTTTCGAATGCCTTTGAATACGCGTTTTCTTTAACTGCTTGCCATTAAAATAAGTCCAATGGATTCAAGTCCGGTGAACGGGCCGGCCACGAGATTGGACCAGAACGTCCGATCCATCTTCCGGGAAAAAATGTTACCAGAAAAAAATTTCCAGAGAAAATAATTTTTCCAGAAAAAATTTTTCCGGAGAAATTTCTCTGGAAATTTTTTTTTCTGGTAACAGTTTTTCCCGGAAGATGGATTGGACGTTCGGGTCCAATCTCGTGGCCGGCCCGTTCACCGGAATTGAATCTATTGGACTTTTTTACTGGGAAGCAGTTGAAGAAAAAGTGTATTCAAAGGCAATCGAAAGCGAATTTGAACTACGGCAGCTACAATTTACCAAGTATTATACCATTTTGGAATCCTTACTAAATGCGCCAACTTTTGACAAACATGCCAAACTTGCGTAGTACATTTTTTTCTCAATTAAGTCAGTTGAAACTAGGCAATTGTTTATTTTGAATTTTTGTTTGAGAAGTTAACCCTATATTTTTATGAAACCTAGAGCAGTTGGTATCAAAATTTTGCTTACAGTTTAGACAAGCATTATTCAGGGTTACACAAAGTTGGAAAAAGTTGATATTTGTGGCAACAGGAGTGAAAAGACTGTCACAGAGTGTGGAATTTTGCATGTTTTTTCAAATGCCTAATATTTTAAAAACATGCAACTTAGATTTTTTTTAATACTTTTTTGACAACCAGCATTACTTGCCTTTTCACCCGGTTCCGGGTTGACGTCGAGTTTTGGGACATCCTGTATGTGTGGGACCTGAATATCTCATTCGAGTTTCTATGGCGATGATATCGTTAGTTAACATCTGTAGATTTCTGTTGTAATCATCATATACAGTCGAAAGTCTTTCCACTTTTTTTCTTATCGAAAGAACCATAAAATTTTTTCATAATCCTGAAGACGAAGAGAGTGTTGATCTGGTAAAACAAAATTAAAATAGTAGCACCACAGAATTTCAATTATTATTTTTAATACTCTCGGAAAAAAATTTTAATCGCAAACCAAAAAAAAAACGATTTTCCAAGCAAATTTTCGAAACTTTGTCCCCCCAAAAATTCTGCTTTGACCTGTCCCTGATTGAATTCATATTGACCTAGAGGTCTACTGGCTCAGCTTGAAGCTCTCCTTGATTTTTGAACATGCTAATTCGCACTTAGCTTAATTCAGTATTATGCCATTTATTGTGTCGAAGAGTCCCCATAATCAAAACTCCCATTTCGCCGAGATGGAAAAGAGATTACTCAATCAAATATTCCCCGGTCTGATTTCCATAATCCTAGCTCATATGTAAATCTCACGACCGGCTCTAGTTACATAACGCCATAAGCGATGCCGGACCGGGAAACTCAACGATACAGGGCGTGAATATATTCTATAGCCGGACAGGACATCGCACTATCCTTGATTAGAAGCCATATGATGCATGGTCTGCTTTGGTGCCTTGTTTGCGCAACCAAACGCTGCTTTTCCGCTCATCTCTATGTGCATTTTGATGGGCTTAAGATTTATCTTTCTACTCCCCGAGGTGCCGTTAAGGCACTATTCGTTGGATAACTGAATTGACACTCGGGCTACTCAGGGAATATTGCCTGCTGGTACCTTTAGATGAACTTCTCGATTTGCAGGAAGATACTGTGGAGTTAATTGAATGGAGTTTCCAACTCTAAAGTATACTTCGTTCACATATTATTGAGCGCAAAGTAGGCGTTTGAGATTAGCCGTATTTGCTGTCATAATAATGAACAAAGTCAATGTTGCCGAATGTACCGGGCCTCGTCCGATGAGCTTTAGAGTTATCAGGGAACTCTATGTTATATTGACAACATTGCTTATCAATCTGACATGAAAATAAACAACATAACCTAAAATTTTAATATATACAGTGAAATATGCCAAATTGTCATGGCCAACCAACAGCTCAAAGCTTCGTGAATGGAGTAATGTATATCCTGCATTTATCTACAGGGTTGCAGCAACTAGTTCTTCGACATTTGAAGGAGCTGCTTAAAAACCAAAAAGGATGTTGAAAAAAATAAACCCATATGATGCATGGTCTGCTTTGGTGCCTTGTTTGCGCAACCAAACGCTGCTTTTCCGCTCATCTCTATGTGCATTTTGATGGGCTTAAGATTTATCTTTCTACTCCCCGAGGTGCCGTTAAGGCACTATTCGTTGGATAACTGAATTGACACTCGGGCTACTCAGGGAATATTGCCTGCTGGTACCTTTAGATGAACTTCTCGATTTTGCAGGAAGATACTGTGGAGTTAATTGAATGGAGTTTCCAACTCTAAAGTATACTTCGTTCACATATTATTGAGCGCAAAGTAGGCGTTTGAGATTAGCCGTATTTGCTGTCATAATAATGAACAAAGTCAATGTTGCCGAATGTACCGGGCCTCGTCCGATGAGCTTTAGAGTTATCAGGGAACTCTATGTTATATTGACAACATTGCTTATCAATTTGACATGAAAATAAACAACATAACCTAAAATTTTAATATATACAGTGGAATATGCCAAATTATCAAGGCCAACCAACAGCTCAAAGCTTCGTGAATGGAGTATATGAATATCCTGCATTTATCTACAGGGTGCAGCAACTAGTTCTCCGAGATTTGAAGTAGCTGCTAAAAAACCAAAAAAGGATGTTGAAAAAATAAACCCATATGATGCATGGTTCACTCTGCTGCTTTTCCGCTCATCTCTATGTGCATTTTGATGGGCTTAAGATTTATCTTTCTAGTCCCCGAGGTGCCGTTAAGGCACTATTCGTTGGATAACTGAATTGACACTCGGGCTACTCAAGGAATATTGCCTGCTGGTACCTTTAATGAACTTCTCGATTTTGCAGGAGGATACTGGAGTTAATTGAATGGAATTTCCAACTCTGAGATGTACTCCGTTCACATATATTTGAGCGCAAAGTAGGCGTTATTTATCTGAGATTGGCAGTATTTGCGGTCATAACGATGAACAAAGTCAACGTTGCCGAATGTACCCGGCCTCGTCCGACGAGCTTGCGAGTTATTTGAGAACTCTATGTCATATTGACAACATTGCTTATCAATCTGACAAGAAAATAAACAACAAACCTAAAATTTAATATACACAGACAGAATATGCCAAATTATCATGGGCCAACCGACGGCTTAACTTTCGTGAACGGACTATATGTGAAGGTGTTTTTTTAAGGTATAGAACTTTAAATTGCCATAAAACAACGATGGATTATTCGATTGACATGAATTTTATTCATCCGAAAGATAATCTTGTGGCATTACAGTTTAAATATATTATTTCTGGCATATGACCGTCAAGGCTGGCTCGGATATAGTCCAATCTGGACGTCCAATTTTCGATGACTTTTTCCAACATTTGTGGCCGTATATCGGCAATACAGGGCGAATGTTGTCTTCCAAATGGTCAAGCGTTTGTGGCTTATCCGCATAGACCAATGACTTAACAAGCCACACAGAAAGTAGTCTAGCGGTGTTAAATCACAAGATCTTGGAGGCCAATTCACAGGTCCAAAACGTGAAATTAGACGGTCACCAAACGTGGCTTTCAATAAATCGATTGTGGCACGAGCTGTATGACATGTTGTTGGAACCACAGCTCCTAGACATCATGGTTGTTCATTAAGGAATGAAAAAGTTAGTAATCATGGTTCTATACCGATCATTGACTGTAACGTTCTGGCCATAATCGTTTTTGAAGAAGTACAGACCATGATTCCACCAGCCCATAAAGCGCACCAACAGTCAGTTTTTCTGGATGTACGGTGTTTCGACATATACTTGAGGAATAGCTTAACTGCGGCAGTTTGGTTTGTTGACGTAGCCATTCAACCAGAAGTGCGCTTCATCGCTAAACAAACTACGCTTATGAAAATCGGGAACAACAGCAATCTCGTTTGGGCCCATTCGACGAATCTACGCCTTGCTTGATGATCGTTTGCTTCAATTCTTGCACGATTGGAATTTTGTAAGCACGCAAATCAAGATCCTTCCAGTGGCGGCTGCTCAGGGGAGGCAGAGGAGGCCGGGCCTCCCCTAATTTCACTGCATTTTATTCAATTTTAAATTCAAGTTTAAATGAAAATAATACGTTTCTATATCTGTATTATATCCATCATTCTATCTACTATCCAAATCTCAAATTAATGAACATTTGTTTATTATTCAGCGATCTAAAACATTCATACATTATACGCAACACAAAATACGTATACCTACTACGTATTTTGTGTTTGCCTGCTATATACGTAACGTAACGTAACACAACTCTTAGCGGAGGAGGCTCGCCTCCACGAGTCGAGATTCGTTAGCCTGTAACATTTCAAACTTCTTCAAGTGAACGGTGCGGGAACCACTTAAGTTCAGCTGTAGACCACGTGACCGGAGGCCCGACTCCACCAGCCTTCTTTCCGCTTCTAGGCGAACGAGCTTAGCCGAAACTGGCGTCCGATCGGGCCGAATCAACCCCGATCATCGTGGATGGAGATCAGCTGTTGTTTTGATTTCCCCCCTTTTATTAACGAAGTATTAATCCTTTATCGTTCTACAGTGGGTTTATAAAGCTTGATCGGGCAATCAAATCGTTGATTTTGAATTAAGTCGATGGTTTACCTCAAAAATGAACTGAAAATTGCACAGAAATAATGACATTTCATTTATCACCGTGATCGGAGTTTTATGAAACCCGGCATTAGCGTGTGGTTTGTAGTTTTATGACATTTTTCGGAAAAGTATGTAGGGGTAAGATTCCAATATTTCAGCAAGAAAGATGGAAACGGAAAGAAGAAGTGAGAAAAATAATGCAAGTAGTGAACACAAGATCCTGTAGATTTTATTTTGAATAGGTAATAATTTCAGTAGAATGCCTTCCGATGATAAAATTTTCATAACTCAAGTAATTAAGATACCTCGACCAGCAATGTTAAATTTAATTATTAATTCTGTTCATAATGGTTCGTTTTGCGTAGAATGGTATAATACATGCTAATGGCTGACAGGAAGCCAAGTTCGAAAGAAATTATTTTGTTGGTGGCGTGGTCTTGGGCCTCCTCTGATTGAAATCTCACGAGCCGCCACTGGATCCTTCCGCAAAAATCTTCCATAAAATGGATGGACACAGATCCAATTTCTGTGCTCGATGGCGGATGGACTCATTCGAGTCTTCCTCAATGCCCTACAGTATCCTCTACACTCTACAGTAGCATAGCTTCTTGTACGGCGTTTCTGGGGATGCGAGTTATCAATAAGAGTACCTAAACGTGGTGCGAAAACGTTTCATGGTTAATCGAATTAACTGCTCTGATGGACGATTTTGTCGACGATAAATGAACGTTGTGCGCGATACGTATTCCGCACAGAACCATTATTTTCGAAATAAAATTGCACTATTTGCAAGCGTTGTTCAGGCGTGAGTCTACTCCTAATGTATCAAAATGGCGAATGCGCCACGGGTCGAATTGTGACCTCCCATCAATATCAAATATGTTATACAGTGTATAGCGATAATTTAAGGGCATCAATATACCTAATTTTATCGACAGAAACACCCAAATTTGGAAGTTCATCCCCTCAGTTTTGGAGTATCCCCATTTTAAATTTACTTTTTTTTTCCGTTGACACTTCCAATAATGTCGATTGCTTTGGACATAAAGGTAATACAGATGTGGAAAAATGTTTTTTGAAAGATGATACTACCACCTTTTATTGAAGTACAGGGTCTCTATAAATGATTATAACAGCGCAGTTGGACTATTATCAATATTTATATTCTGATGTACAATTTAATTTGAACATACGATATTGTGTGTTAAGGCTAGTCATTCCGAAAGAAATTGAATAATGCTGCTGGGATTAAAAATTTGTTAACTGTGCATAAAACACGATAAGATTAAAAAAATCCAAAGCAACCTACGATGTTACAATCATTTATAAATACCCTGTATAACAATATAAAAACATTCAACTTGAAAATGCCATAAAAAATTCTTTAAAAAAGTTCATAGTGAAAATATGTTCTGATTTTCTCAGTAAATCCGCAATAGTACAAGAACTAGCTCATTGAAGTATATTTTTTTTCAATGATTTAACACGCAAGGACACAACTCTCACATCATATCTGTAAGTTACATAATTTGAGATTTATTGCTGTTCGAACATGATCACTACACGATGAGGAAAGACACAAGACAGGTCGTCATGAAGGCCACTGCCTGTCTACAGAGCAGAGGCGAGAGCAATTTTTATGATTAATTTGGTTGTATGGTCATTGAAATTATCGAAAGTGCAGTACTGAGGTTTTTTTCATTTTATAAATTTTCATAATGGTCATGTTCGAACACCAATTACTTTCTTAATATGTAACTCACAGAAATTATGTTGGAACCATTTTGTAGCTAACATCCTTGCGTGTTAGCTCATTGAGAAAAAATTATAGGTACTTCAATGTGCTAGTTCTTGTACTAATGCGAATTTACGAAAAAATTTAGTACATTTTTTTACTAAATTTTTTTTAAAGAATTTTTTTATAACATTTTTAAGTTAGGTATATGTTTTCATATTGTATCACTTTAATAAAAGGCGGTAGTATCATCTTTCAAAAAAAAATTTTTTCACATCTGTAGGACCTTTATGTCCAAAGAAATCGATATTATTTGGAAGGGTCAACGGAAATAAAAAAGAAATTTAAATGGGGGCTACTCCAAAACTAAGGGGGTGAATTTTCAAATTGGGTGTTTTTGTCGATAAATTAGGTTATTTTGATGCCCTTAGATTATAGCTAAGTCATGACCAAACACACTGTATATTTATCTATGAAAATTTGAGAAAAGCCCTGAGCGGTGCTCCAGAGCGCTCGTTCATTGGTGAGGTGAAGCAATAATGCTATTACCTCGAAATTTTGTATAGGACTTGAGATTTTTACTGAATATATATATACAGTGAAAAATCTCAATACGATCGGAATTATGTTCTAAAAATTATTCAAAAAATGAAATATTTAAAAAATCAATAATTAAAAAAATCAAATTTTGTGATGATGCGATCCTCTTGAAATTTTGCATGGACATTCAGTATATCAATCTTCATTGACTTAATAAATTTCTCTTGAATCGGTTGACTCAAAATTTCATTGCGATTGGTTTCGTTTTGTCTGAAATATTGAGGAACAAAAAGGTTGAATGGCCATATTTTATGGAGCACCCTGTACGATTTGGCTGGTACTTAAACGAATTTAACCGCAGCATTCGGGAACCGAACTCACTCTGAAAAACTCAAGTCTCTAGAACAATCCTTTATAAGTTGAAATTTTACTTAAAAAATGCCTAAAAGTGGTACGCCTCTGAGATATTTTAAACTTACGATTATTTTTTAGTTCTTTATTTATTTTGTGACAATTTCCTCTCCTTTTTTCGTCTGGGGCGCCGTTTTTATATGAGAAATAGAAACATTGAACAAGTATTTATAGTAAACGTTTGGTTAAATGTTTTTTTTCTTTTTCCCACCAATCGGCAGAACAACAGAATGTTAAAAAATGTTAGTCACAATGCAAAGTTTTAATGTAAGTAATATCTCAGTGGCGTCTCACTTTTTTAGTCAGTTGCTGAGTAAAATTTCAACACAACGACTTTTTTTCCATTTCCCTGTATAGCTTCCCAAAACAATATGCTCGTTGATGTGAAAGATGGATCAAATAAACTCAGACATAGTTTTATCTCATACTTTAATTCACAAAATAAACAAAAATACAAAAAAAAAAAAATTTAAATGTCTTAATAGTAGGGGAATCGTAAACACAGCCTGTAATACTCTATTGTTATTGAGAGTTGCTAAGAGGGAGGAAGGAATCTGCAAAATCATTTCTGTGACAGAACCAATGTGCGCATGTTTGACAGAAAAATATGTCGTTTTGATAAACATGTAGTAAATATACTTTTTTACCAATAATGTTCGTGTTTGAGGTTCAAGAATAAAAACTTATTATTTTACTTAATTTTGCAATGACCTAGACGTTTTCTTATTTCACTAATTAATCTCTACAACAATCATCAAATAGTGATGGCAGATGATCCCAGCAGTGAAGATTGTTCCGATAACGAAAATAATGCGGAATTATCTGGAGTTTTGAGTAAATGGACAAACTACATACACGGATGGCAAGATCGTTTCATTGTACTCAAAGGTGGTACATTATCTTATTATAAAAACGAATTAGAAGTTAATTATGGATGCAGGGGTGCCTTATCATTGGCCAAAGCTGTAATAAAGGTGTGTTTGGCCTCATTTTGTTTATCGAATCCATATTATATGTAAATCGATTGATGCGAATATATTTTTAGCCTCATGAGTTCGACGAATGTCGGTTTGATGTGTCTGTCAATGATTGTGTTTGGTACCTGAGGGCTTCTTCAGTAGAAGTTAAACAAAGCTGGGTAGATGCATTGGAATGTTATAAGGTAGGTCCTTTTAAATCTTATACAAACTATCAGTGTACAATCTACTGATCGGTCATTTGGTTCTCTAACCTTATGGACCTTATCAGGATATAGTGACTCATTTTTATTAATATATTTAAACTCTGAATCATATATTCAACACATTAGTTGTTATCGTTATTTTCATTCATGCTTGTTGACATTTTATACAAACCTGATATGAGTACTGAATACGTAATTCATGGAAAATGTTCCAGTTATTGAATGAAATATTGAATATTTCGATAACCATTCAGTATAATCAAAATATTTACAAAGGTATTATGATCATATCTAATATTCCATTTGAGCTGTTTTTGACACACTAAAATTGGAAACTCTTGGTCTCTATTGTTATATAAGATGATATTAGAGGAGGGGCAATAAGGCTATGCTAAACCTTGAGGACACCTTGACCTAAAGATCTATTGTGCAACCTTGTGCTTTTTACCAGTCAGGTAGCAAGGCCTCGATAAATTTTACTACTTTCTTGGGTGCTGCACCCAAGGACAGCTTCACATTTGCATAGCAGGTTTTCAGCTGTCTCAGTGGCTTCTTGACAGGAACTTTCAGGAACCTTTCCCATGTTCCGAAGATGGTGATTCACGGGACAGTGTCCCGTGAGCTTGCCTGCCGGTTACCTCAGTTCTAATTTGCTAAAGTCTTGTTTGCACTACGCAAGTAGCTTAGTCGAGTAGTGAGAAATTTAGTAGCTATTGTCCATCCAATGGTTCACACTTTGATTGAGTAGAGTTCACAAATGAGAAGCGCTTTTTCGAATGAACAACTCCCAACGCACACATTTTTACGCGATTTCTTTGAAGCGAAACGAAGCCATTCGTAGATGGACAAATTGCAATGTCATAAAGTAAATAAACTCGTGAATCTAATCGTGATGGCTATTTTAGAAGAGGTGGATGATGAAATTTGTATCCTGGTATGCGGACTGCTTCATTTGCTTGTTTTTGTATGATTGAGATTTAAACTTAAATGTTCCACAAACATTCATGTTCGAGGTATTCTGTTAAGAATTTAAGGGTGATTTCTTTGCTCCAACGGAAAGACATTTTCGGCATAGAACAAGTATTTTACCTATGATTTTAGGTTGTCTATCTATGGGACATGTTGGTGGCAAATAATAATACTAATGCAGTCAACTAAACTGATCGGTTCGCGAGTGAAGAGTATCTCGTTGTGGGGTACTCTACTCGCCAGATAAAATAGAAACCAAATGGATCGACTCGACTAAACTACACACTTATCTACTCGACTAAATTCTTGGTGTTCACACAGAGTTGGCCCAATTTTTTATCCGAGTGCGTTAAGTGACATGCTGCATTCCCAGACTAACTTTGACCGAACTGACGGTGAATCAAGTGCTAGTAGAGCTGCATTGCTTTCAGATAGTATGGTTGAGTTGAGCCGTCGGTTACCATGGAAATTGGGCATATTCCACTGTGTATATTAAATTTTAGGTTATGTTGTTTATTTTCCTGTCAGATTGATAAACAATGTTGTCAATATTGCATAGACTTGTCTGATAACTCGCATACTCGTCGGCAACGTTGACTTTATTTTACTTTATGACAGTAAATTCTGCCAACTTCAGATAAATAATCAAACGCCTATTATGCTCTCAAACTTTCGTGAACGGACTATATATCCTTTTTTCTGGTGGTTACATACCGCACAGTAGTCTCTATTGCTCTAAGATATATCTTAACGATGGATAACCGTAAAGTGGCAAATAAATACCTTATGACTTCACCTAGGTACCTCAAATATGACCTTCCCCTCAAGAATAATCTGTCTCACGGCAAAATGCAGTATGGAGTAAATGTGGAGCATACTGGAATGAAAGTTACCCAAATAGATATATCAAGCACCACGGGCCAATATCTTGGCCCTTACGATTATTTTGAATCCCTGATACAGGCATATGGTAGATTATTCAAAGCAAACTCTAAAACTATGGAAAATAGAGATTATTGCTTATCAACGATAGTGTTTTTGGGAAATAAATGTTGTCAACACGGAACAGATACTTTGAAATGATTTCTTTTGTAGTAAAAAACTTTATCAACTGAATTTTCTAAGGTTCTATTTACACTATGGCCACAAAATTTTCCATAGGGTTCATTATGAGCATTTTGCATGTGACCGCAAAATATTATTTCGATTGGTATTGTTTTGTTCAAGATATTGAGGAACAAAAACTTTGAATAGCTATATTTTTTGGAACACCCTATACGATTTGCCTGGGTAACGTACTTAACTGCAGCATTTGGCAACCGAACTCACTCTGAAAATCTCAAGTCGTTTGGACAATCACTTCGAAGTTTTTGTGCTAACGGGCGGCCGACCCCACGGACAGAATTGATTTTGACCACGAATTCGTCATCAGGTAGTCGAAGCCTATCGTTTGAAACCATTTTTGGCTCAAAATTCGAAAATTACAAACATTTTGGCAAAATGATATAGCACTCGTTTAAGTAAAACAAGCGTTCAAATCACATAAATTTGGGAAGTTTTAAAAAGTTCACGGAATCACCCCTGTACAATGAATTTCATGACTTCTTTGATATCTGCGTAAACTGCAACATTCATTTAATCAATTCGTCAAATTATATCTTATGGCATCATCCAGGTTTTTCTTTATAATGACAATAATTTTTTCTCTCGTAGCGATTTTTCACATTCCTTTCATCTCGCGTAACGAAGTGAATTTTGAATCAATTAATTTATTAATTATATTATTGCGACAATTTCATACTAGATCATTCTGATACATTCACCGTGGGTTTCACAAAGCTTGATAGGGCAATCAAATCGTTGATTTTGAATTAAGTCGATGGTTTATGTCAAAAATGAACTGAAAATTGCACAGAAATAATAGTCCAGTCAATTTGTGCTCAAAAGAACCCCTAGCAGGAAAGTTCTGGGGTAGCTTTGATTTTTTCGATTTTTTATGTTTTTTGGGGTGCTGAATCCGAATCTGAGGTTTGCTAACAAAATTTCGTGAGGGAACATTGAAAAAAAATACAAAAAAAGAGAAAAAATCTCATTCTTTGGCAGTTTTCTGCTTATAACTCGGAACTATCAACTTTTCGTGAAAGACCTTCCTATACAAAATAAAGTACATAAAATTTCAAACAAATTGCACTATCAAAGTTTTTCCTGCGATTAACCGTTCTGGCTCAAATTATAGTTTTAAATGAGGTATTTTCTATGACTCAATAATGAAAAAAAAAATTTCTATGGTTCCGATTATGCGATCCTTTTGAAATTTTGCATGAACATTCAGTATATCAGTCTCGATTCATAGAAAATATTTCACTCGAATCGGATGTCTTGTTATGGAAATATGAAGATTCTTCTTTCACTATTCCAATTGAATTTTCTATGGTTCTGTACACACTATGGTCACACAATTTTGCATGAAGCTTATTATGAGCACCTTGCATTTGGCCGCAACATTTCATTTCGATGGGTTTCATTTGTCTGAGATATTGAGAAACAAACATTTTGAATGGCCATATTTTTGTTTCATAAAACATGCCCATTCAAAATTTTTGTTTCTCAATATCTCAGAGAAAACGAAACCAGTCGAAATGAAATGTTTGCGGCCAATGCAAGGTGCTCATAATAAGCTTTTTGCAAAATTCTGTGACCATAGTGACCATAGAAAATTCAATTGGAATGTTGAAAAGAAGAATTTTATATTTCCTTAAGATATCTCATTCGAGTGATTTTTTTTTTGGAAATTGAGACTGATATACTGAATGTTCATGCAAAGTTTCAAGAGGATCGCATCATCAGAACCATAAAATTAAATATTTTTCATTTTTTGAGTCATAGAAAATACCTCATTTTCAACTATTATTTGAGTCAAAACGAGTTTTCGCCAGAACAACCTGTGGTAGTACAATTTGTGTAGGAAATTTTATGTATTTTCATTTCGTATGGAAAGGTTTTTTCAGGAAAAGTTGATAGTTTCCGAGTAATATGCAAAAAACTGACCAAGAATGAGATTTTTATTCTTTTTGTGTATTTTTTTCTATGTTCCGTCTCGAAATTTTGTTAGCAAACCTCAAATTCGGATTCAGCACCCCAAAAACATAAAAAATTGAAGAAATCAAACTATACCCCAAAACTTTCCTCTGCTAAAAGCACATTCGACTGGATATAATGGCATTTCAATAATCAAGCTGAGTTTTGGGAAACCCGGCTATCCTGATAAGATTGGAAATGCATAATCAAAGTTTACTATTATCGAAAATTCGTTATCGTAAAAATATGATTAACTTATTAAAAAAATAAATAATTGAACTGGAATGAACACTAAATTTCAATTGATTATACATTCATAATGATCACTTCGTTACTAGATTAATAGATGTGAAATATCGGTATGAGAGAAAAATTATTCACTATTGAGAAAAAAATCAGTCCTCGACGAGCCGAATGGTACCATAAGATATTATACATGTTTATGTTAATTGTTAAGTGTCAAAGACAATTTCTTCGAAAGTTATTAGACGGCCTCACGGACAGAATTGAATTTGACCACGAATTCGTCATCAGGGAGTCTAACCATATCGTTTGAGGCCGTTTGAGGCCATTTTCGGCTCAAAATTAGAAAATTACAGACATTTGGGCAAAACGATATGGCATTCGTTTAAGTAGACCGAGCGCTCAAAGACACTATTTTCCGATTGATTAAAAACTTTATATGTTTTCCTCCCAGTCTCTGAAACAGAAATAATTAAAAAAAATTATTTAAGGTGAAGTGCTCCTACGAGAATCTTTGCACTTATTGTCAGGAGCAAATTGGTCTCGAAAAACTTGTTGCCTAACAGTAAAACTGAAAAAGGAAATAAATGAAAAGGATAATTAGTAACGTTTCGGTGTGTATATCAGACACCTTCTTCAGACAAACTCGTAAAATCTTCAGAATGTGTGTTTTTTTTTCATCTGCAATCTGAGTGACAATGAAAAACAACACACAATTCTGAAGATTTCACGAGTTTGTCTGAAGAAGGTGTCTGATATACACACCGAAACGTTACATTATCCTTTTCATTTATTTCCTTTTTCAGTTTTACTGTTAGGCAACAAGTTTTTCGAGACCAATTTGCTCCTGACAACATGAAGATGTAAAGATTCTCGTAGGAGCACTTCACCTTAATTAAATTTTTTTTAATATTTCTGTTTCAGAGACTGGGTAGTGAAAACCTATACAGTTTTTTAAGAATGCAGAATCCTCCCAGAACTATTTTCCGAACTTGTTACGTTAATTACCATTCATTTAGCGTGTTGTTTTTGGGGAATTCCACGCATATCTTTGTTCTCATTATATCCGAATTAAGATTAACTTGACCATCATTTTTTCGATAGGTTTTTCTCGAGTGTTTTCACCTCACTCGACTATGTACCATTGTTATACACGCTTGCTCATGACCGATAAGGAGAACTGGAGTATTGTACAAAGAAAATGTGTCCAGCTCGTGTCGTTCATGACGATGACTAACAAGAGTTCCGATCATTGTTCGACTTGAGCTTTGTTCGCTCGCCGCCGATTTAAATATCGAATACTTGTCCCAAATCGAATTTAACGCGCCCGCAAAGATGTTGTGCTGTTTCGGAAAAGACAACAGTGGTGGTGCTAAAAAGACTAGGAATTCTTCTCAGGAATATGTTCAAGTGAGCCAAAACTATTATTATCAATTACAAAAAGAGCTGAGGTTACCCTTTATACAACTCAGGAAAATACAACTGAGACCCAACGTGATCAATACAAACGTTTAAAAATGAATCTTAATCAAAATACACTTTCCAAGAATCCCATCCATTTCGAGAAAGTTAACACTTCTTGCATTTACCACTCGCTAGGTAGCATATTCCAATGGTGGAATACACTGTTGCTCAAGAAATTTCGTCTGCTTCTGGTAAAAACTGTTCTCCAGCTAGATATCGATTGAAAAATAATCTGGGAGTATTCTGCATCACTACACCTTTTACAGTTGTAATTCAGAAAATCAAAGTTCAATTTCAGAAAAGGGAACATGTATTTCAGAATAGGAATATGTATTCAGAAAACAGAAATTGAATTTCAGAATAGTTTAATTCAATTTCAGAACAGCGAAATTGAAATTCAGATTAGGAAGTTGTATTTCAGAAAAAACAAAGTTGTAATTCAGAATAGTGAATTGAAATTCAGAAATGGCAAATTCAATTTCAGAAAAGGAAAATTGTAATTCAGAAGTTATAAATGAATTTCAGAAAATGTATAGATATATGTATACTATATAACATAGATAAAATAGGTACATATTCATGTTCATTATATTTCGAGTACATACAACCATTTCTGAATTACAATTTCCCATTTCTGAATTTCAAATCACCAATTCTGAATTACAATTTATATTTTCTGAAATCAAATTACCCTTTCTGAATTACATATCACTATTCTGAAATTCAAATTACGCTTTCTGATTACATATCACTATTCTGATATTCAATTTGCTATTCTGAATTACATTTTACGTTTTCTGAATTACAATTGGAAAAGGTGTAGAAAAACTTATTTCGAATTTTCACTTCCAGTCTCAGAATAAGAAATTAATAATAATTTAAAATTTAGTGAGATAATCCTTGCACTAATTTGTGAGGATCAAATCTGTTTTGAAAATATTGTTGCCTAACAGTAAACTATGTAGAAAAGGATATAAATGAAATGGATAACGTAACGTTTTCGGTGGCTATATCAGACTCCTTTTTTTGAGCGCTCGTTCTCCTTAAATGAGTGCTATATCGTTTGCCCAAATATCTGTAATATTCGAAATTTGAGTCGAAAATGGTTTCAAAAGATAGGGTTCTAGTTCCTGATTACGAATTCGTGGTCAAATTCAATTCTGTCCGTGGGGCCGTCCGACCGTTAGCACAATAACTTTCAATGAATTGTCCTAGAGGCTTGAAATTTTCAGGGTGAGTTCGGTTCCCAATGCCTCGGTTAGGCTCGTTCATCAGCCTTATCGTACAGGGTGTCCACAAAATATGGCCATTCAAAATTTGTATTCCTCAATATCCGATTCGAGTGAAATTCATTTTGTAAATGAAGATTGATATACTGAATATTCATGCGAAATTTCGAGAGAATCGCATCATCAGAACCATAGAAAATTCAGGGAATATTGAAAAGAAGATTCTTAATATTTCCATAACAAGATATCCGATTCGAGTGAATTTATTTTGTGAATGAGGATTCATATACTGAATGTGCAAAATTTAAAGAGGATCGCATCATAAAAACCATAGTTTTTGATTTTTTTTAATTGTCCAGTTTTACATACACTACTGGAAAAAATTAAAGGATCAAAAAAAATCCAAATTTTTCGGCAAATTTTCAACATGCCGTAACTTTGAGAGGAATGGTCGTACAAGAAACTTAAAAGAGGAAATTATAGCTCCAAGTGTCTAGTTTTTGGATTAAAACTTCAAAAATTTAAGTTTCAGTGGTTTTTTGAGTAATGATAGAAAAATCAGCAACAAAAAAATTCTCAAAATTTTACCACTTTTTTTTTCTTGTCTACGAGCGTGGAAATTTTATTTTTTGCATAATCGTTATAATGATGGGATACTTTGTTAATTTGGCTTTAATTAATTTTTTTATTGACCTCAATACCTCCACTTCTCGCCGAGATATCGGTCTTCAAATGGAAAAGGATACATTTGTTTTTGATTATCGATTTCTCAGCAACCAATGATCGCACAGAAAATTAAAGTAGGGATTCAAGACCTTAAATGAACTCCCATATAACAAACCATTGCTTATTCATAGAATTTTTTTTCTTCATGTCGCATCAATATAAAAATTTAACAAAAAAAGGGCTTTTGGTGGTTTCTTGGAAAACTACCGCTGGATCGGAAATGTTGAAGAAACCAATAATGTTAAGTGTGACTATCACAGTTCAATATGTTGATAAAACCTTACGAAGAGCCCACTCAATTCAGCGAGCCGTTGTTTGTTTGTTGACTCGATTGAATTTTTGAAAAAAATAAGGATCACGTTTTTTGCCCTGAGAAGCTCATAATCTTTAAAAGGGCAAAAAAGAACTTTCTCGAGCTTTTTTCCACATTTTAATAATGCAGGTAGTACATAAATTTCAGAAAAAAAAAATAAACTAAAAAATCAAATTTTTTATTAATTTAATAACAGGTATTGCACCCCTGTTTTCCATTTGAAGACCGATATCTCGGCGAGAAGTGGACGTATTGGGGTCAATAAAAAAATAATTAAAGCTGAATTTACAAAGTATCACATCATTATAACGATTATCCAAAATAAAATTTCCACGCTCGTAGACAAGAAAAAAAAAGTGGTAAATTTTGAGAATTTTTTTGTTCCTGATTTTTCTATCATTACTCGAAACCACTGAACTTAAAATTTTGAAGTTCTAATCCAAAAACTAGACACTTGGAGCTACAATTTCCTTTTTAAAATACCTTGTACGACCATTCCTCTCAAGTTACGGCATGTTGAAATTGCCGAAAAATTTGGAATTTTTTTTTGATCCTTTAATTTTTTCCAGTAGTGTATATCAGTTTTTTGAATAATTTCCAGAATATAATTCCCGTACTGAGATTTTATTTGAATCTCAAGTCCTTCACGAAATTTTCAGGTAATAGCATCATTGTTCCACAATTATGAGCGCTCAAAAGCACCTGTTCAGGTTTTTCTTTTTTGAGCGCTCGTTCTACTTAAACGAGTGCTATATCGTTTGCAAATGTCTGTTATTTTCGAATTTTGAGTTGAAAATGGTCTCAAACGATAGGGTTAGAGTCCCTGATGACGAATTCGTGGTCAAATTCAATTCTGTCCATGAAGCCGTCTGTTAGCACAATAACTTTCAAAGGAATTGTCCTAGAGACTTGAAATTTTCAGGATGAGTTCGGTTCCCAAATGGCTCGGTTAAGTTCGTTAACCAGACAAATCGTGAGAGTGTTCATATAAAATATGGCCATTCGGAATTTTGTTCCCCAATATCTCTGACAAAACGAAACCCATCGAAAAGAAAAAAAGAAAAGAAGAATCTTTATATTTCCATAACAGAATATCCTATTCGGGTGAAATTTATTTTGTGAATGAAGATTGATATACAGAATGTTCATGCAAAATTTTAAGCGGACCGCATCATTAAAACTGTAGAATTTTATTTTTTTATTTCAAATTTTCACAAATTTCAGTTTTTTAATCATTCCCATCGTGCTGAGATTTTGCATGAATCTCAAGTCCTTTGAAAAAAAATTGAGGTAATAGAATTATTGATCCACCATTCGGTTTGTATTCGACCTAATTATGTTTTTGCGCGATTATTCCTGGAAACAGTTGCGTATGTTTATAAATACAATATATTCCGGAAGAAAATACCAGGGCTTTTTTTATTACGGGACGATATTTATGGAATTTTGCAGATAAGTGCAATGGCGCAAAATGCAACTGATGCACAATTTTTTGTTGATAATATACATACTTCCGGTTATACCGGAAATACCCTCAACCAGTACGATATAGCGATAACTGTTGCCCAAGTGCCGAAATCGAATTTATATAAATTCAATTGTACAATAAAGAATTGTTCATTCAAGTGTGAGAGATCGTATAGAAATATTGATGATTATCGGCTATGGTGATCGTGGTCTTAAAAAGAGTGGCTCAAGAATTTGTTAAAGGAAGTAAAAGACGGGCATTGTGAACACTTTGTTATTTATTTATTTTGTTTTCCGTCGATCTCAAGAAAAAGGTGAGTTTAATTTGTACGAAATTGAACATTAATCCGTTTCAATGTTAAATTTTTGTTATCTAATGTGCAATTGTCATGGGAACAGAATACGATAAGATGTCTAAAATATTTTAATAATAATAATAAAATAATTTTAGACATCTTAAATACGAGTAATGTTAAAAATTCCACTGGAACGTAGGAACATAGAAATTTCATTATGTCGAATGTATGTAAAATATATTCTCGGCTGTTCTTGAGCGACGTGCACGGGTTTTATTCTTCACATCACTAACTTGTCCCAACAGCTCGAATTTTTTACCATTCCTTTATTGCGGTCCGACAAGGGGCTTCACGACGACCCAAAAATGTTCGAGTTTTACGAACCGTCTCTGCCAAATTTTTATGGTGAATTTCA